>JAUZNJ010013891.1:0-17654 GCA_034780135.1 Jordanella pulchra
CCTGTTACCCTGTGAACCCCCCCTCCCCATACACAACCATGTGTGTCGGACTTTTGTGTGTAGCAGAGCTCACGCTGCTGCTGTGCCAGCGTATTCCTCAATTGGTCGGCTCTAAAGCCCTGCCACCCCTTCAAGCCCAAACACAGCTCACCAAACCTAACCCCTATGATCCCAAACTATTCTCCCTTGCTGCCAAGCGGGCAGGGCAGTGCAAGGTTTATAACCCCCTCCCTTTGTCCTCCAGTGGGGCAGAACGTTGTTAACATGACGGATGGAGCGGCAAGATGGAGTTATGTAATTACACCGAAGGGCATAAAATATGTCCCTCTCTGGAGGGATGGAGTTTGGAGGGCAATCAAAGGACCATACGTTGTGCTTAACCTCTGCTTGGCAATCAACCAGGCTGATGCACCTGGTGTATGTTATTCAGGCCAGAATGTGTAGAACCGATGTAGGTTTATGGCTTTTTAGCAAAGGAAGTGTTTAAGAGTTGCCCTCTCCTGTAAAAACGTTCATCCTAATTTGTTGCTTTAGTTTTATTACGTCTACCAAGGAGGTTATGCTTTTTAGTCGAGTTTTTGTGTTTGTCTGTCTGTGTACAGGATAACTTCAGAAGTTTAATATATTTTTTTTTACCAAAGGTGCACCTTAGTCCAAGGAACAATTCATTGAATTTTGGTGATCATCCACATCATAATGCCGATTTAGGATTTTTTTTTTTATAGAATTCTTTGCGATTATTTGTGGAACAAGTAGTTCCCCCCTAAACCAGACAGTGGCAACAGTGATTACCAGGTAAAATCCAGAAGAAACTGAAGAAAATAACACAGCAAAGGTGACCCATGCCTTGCTTGAAGTCTCAATCTACTGATCAAACAAGAAGACGAAGTGCAGATTGAATGAAGGTGGGAGCGGAACAAACACCAGAGGCTGCAGACACATGCTGTGCCTTATTTATAAACTTCTGAAAGGATTTTAAGGAAATTGTTGCCAAATGTGCACCTCATGCCAAGAAACAATTCATTGAAATTTGGTCATGATCCAGATCATGCCTAGTTTTAGGTATAGGTGTAAGACACAGTATAGGGCAAAATTTGCTGTTTGGCGGATGTCTGCACTCTGTGTGCTCTTCTAGTTTAGTATGAAACTGTGTCCTGGTGGGAGAGACAGCTCAGGAAAATTTTTCAACTTTCCAAAACATTTCAATTAGTTAAATCAATGCTCATTCTTTTATTCAACATCATATTTAAATTTAATGCTAAAGCTTAGTCAGCTTTTATATTTCCACCCTTTATAAAGATTTTATTCAGTACTAACTACTAAAGCCTGATTCACTTGCTTGAGTTTTGTGGAGCTCATTTCCAATTTCAAAGATTGAGATAATAAGAGCCGACCTATTGTTGTCCTTGCCAGTTGTAATTTATCGTTTATTGTCTCTGGGAGGTAATATCCTGTTACTATGTGAGGGCTTTCACTGCTGCAATGAACTGAGTCTCAAGGCAGCAGGATATGAGAAATGGCACCAAGAACGGAGTTAAGGAAGAAGATAATATCAGATAAGTGAGAGAAGAAGGAAAAGAGGGATTGGTAACTTGCTGTTTCAGGGATTTGAAGAAAAGAATTTAGTCAAAAGGAAATATTTTACATTAACATATATTTATTTGTATTCATAAATTACATCAATTGAACATATTTCATTCTTTTATTACTTTGTGCATTTATGCATTATCCCTTTGTTGCCTATTGTTGTCCAGTATTGTGCAGACTTGTGCGTGTTTGTCTGTTTTTTGCTGATAAGTTTTTTTTTCACAGTATTTTGTTTGTTCTACACTTTTTATCCTCCTGTATTCATGGAAGTGATCTAATTAGATTTAGTGGTTATTTGTGCTTTGTTGAAGCCCTTTCTGCTAGAGAGCATAATGCATTCTTCACTTCAATGGTCACATCTACAGGAGAAAAGAAGCCAGGAAGCTGTGTAAAGTTAAAGATCTGATGGTAGAAGTGTTCAGATGGCACAGGAGGGTTTCTATTTCCAGCTCAAGCAAACTTAGTTGTTGGGAAAGAAGTGCAGGCCTGTGTGTAGGCCTGCACTCCTTATGTAATCTGTCTGAGAGGATGTGTTCTTTTTTGTCTCAGGAGAGATTAGACATTTAAGTGCTGGTTTGGACATAAATGCAGGGACCCGGACACATGCACCAACAGGCTGCCATCTGGGAAAGTAACCCTTATCAGAGAGAAACTGAGAAACGGAGCATTTTGTTGAGGTGTGTGTGTGTGTAACCGTGGGAGGCAAGTGGCAATAGCCTGTGGTTTGCAGTTATTTTCTAAGTGGAAAATATAACTCCTTTGTGTGTGGGTGAGACTGAAGCAGTTAGAAGCGTATGTGCATAACAAAAAAAAAACAATATTCAGAATGTGCTAAAACATTCCTCTCTGTCATGCACGTCCCCAAATTTTTGCCTTTCTTGTGGTGTAATTATAGAAGGTTTGCCTTCTGATTCCAGCTTTGACGTGCCCCTACCTCTCCTACCGCTGGAGATTTTTCCACCTGCCCAACTAAGGTTATCTCAAGTTAATTAGTTTTCCCTTCCCTCCCCCTGTGGCACATGGCAAAGTATTTAGCTCTCTTAGCTGAGGTTCCGAGACCTCCAGGGAGTTAATGTTTCACTGCGGTTTATGCAGGTATGGTCCTCAGGTTAAAATCAGATCTCCAGAGCCTCACTTTAAAAGCTGTGAGAAATGATCTCGGGAGGTGGTGGAGCGATCCCTGTGCTCCAAGATCAGGTGAATGACGATTCAGAGCTGATGAACGACTCCCCAGAGGTCTGAATGAAACAGGCATGTGGAACAGTGGGCCGTTGAAACATCAATTAAGAAAACTTGTCAACTTTAATTACTACATATGAAACAACCTGAGATCCAATGAAAAAAGATCTTTTTGTGAAATTTTGTAATTCACTTACACCATAAAAAATTACGTTTACCTGACAGCTGTGTCCATCTTAATGGAAAGGTCTGACATATTAAACCATTTATTAATGAAGTAATTAGTTGAGTTAGCCTAACTTGCATCGGTAGATATGTGTATTCCTTGTTTTTATTTACAAATATGGTTTTTCAGTTATACCTCTAAACTTATATTAACAGAGTTAGCAAAATGCTACCCTAATCTGTGTTCTTTGAATTGATAAAGCAACCTGCTATGCTACGCTGAAGTTTCCTTTGGTTTGAGGTATTTCTCACTTTCAAATAACTTAAATAGACCATCTTTGAAAATACAGTTTTTTTGTTGTTATTTTCTAAAAGCTTTAATAAAGCAAATGAATAACTGATTCTAAAATTCAGTGACTTTGACTCTTTTTAAGTGCTATTTTAGAGAGTGTACTGTTAGCATAACCAGGTAACAATTATAAATGACACTTGTATGTCCTTTTTCATTATTTCTAAGTGGTTTCATACACGTCTCTTTTAGCGATCATGTATGTTATGGGAGCACTGGGTCCTGCTGCAGGCTACCTGCTGGGAGGTGTCCTAATTGGCTTCTACGTTGACCCTAAAACTGTGGTGAACATTGACCAGAATGACCCTCGCTTCGTTGGCAATTGGTAAACATGCAATTCCTTTAGAAAGCTGCCACTCAGTATGCCTGGATTTACACAGAATGCAATGAAAAACTGTTCACCTTTTTTAACCCATCTTGTTTTCTCTAAGGTGGAGCGGCTTCCTCCTCTGTTCCATAGCCATGCTTCTTGTCATTTTCCCCATGTTCGCCTTCCCCAAAAAGCTGCCTCCACGCCACAAGAAGAGAAAAAAGAAGAAAAAGATAAGCTCCCCGGGTGATGTATCCAGTGATGATGATGTGATGAAGGAAAAGTCAAGTAGCAAAAGCCAAAATGTGTCCTCCTCTATGGGATTTGGAAAAGACATCAAAGGTGAGAAAGCCAAGCGTTTCACAATGAGATTCTGGAGTGTTATTATGATCTTATTTATAATAGAGGGGTAGATACACACATGTTTTGTGACAGTTTTAGGCTTTAGACATAATGGAACAATGGATAGACTTCTGCTTATCTGCAAACCTACCAAAACATACTATAATGTTGTCAGCAAGTCGATCAATCAAAAAACCCTTCCATGAACCCTGGAAGAGCTGCAGGAGGGAGAATTTATTGAAAATTATTAGTCCCACATTCAGCTAATTTAGCTTTTCTTGACTATAAGTGTAAAGCTATTAAATGTTACACGTTTAAAAAAGAAGAAAATGAAGACAGCAAAAAAATGTGTCAGGATGTAAAATGTGAATCTTTTTGCACTCACACAAAATTCAGTTTAAGGTAGAAAACTACCACCGCATACCAGACCAAACATACAGTTCCACACTGAAGCATGGTTGTGGCAGTATCATAAGACTTTTAGGTAGAGGTTAAGGTTCTTCAACCAGGACAATGACCTTAAACATAATTACTTCAAGATATTTATGTGTTGCTATGGTTTATTTAAACTTTTAAGGAAGATTAAAACCCAGGAATCTGTGGCAAAGTTGGAAAAATAATGTTTATCCAAACTGACTGGAAAACGGGTGGAAATGTCAGCAAACACATATAAAGCTGTGAACAGGAGACCCCAATATAAAACCATTTATAATTTTCCTTCAGCTTCTCATTTAAACATTACATTGTTGGCCTATCACATAAAATTACATGTAAAATCTGTAGCTGAAACATAAAAGGTTAACATAAAAAGTTCAAGAATCCTGACTCGGTGCCACAAATGAACTGTTAGATTTAGACGCACAAACAGGCTATAATCCAATCAATGTGAGGGTTTCGACATCTTATCCAATAATGGAAGCTTTATTGAGATCTCTCGTAAAGATTGTATTGATCCACAATAGAGGAGTGTGTAAACGGGATGTGTCAGAATGCAGTGGTGGTAAATGCTGGGTTTTCTTGAAAACATTGTCCCCATCCAGCCAGGAAACACCCGGATTTCCCCAGATGAGCTCTGTCCGG
The DNA here is from genome assembly GCA_034780135.1 of Jordanella pulchra. Classification (NCBI taxonomy): domain Eukaryota; kingdom Metazoa; phylum Chordata; class Actinopteri; order Cyprinodontiformes; family Cyprinodontidae; genus Jordanella; species Jordanella pulchra. The sequence continues at coordinate 5,013 of JAUZNJ010013891.1, forward strand.
CTCGAGTGTTTCCCAGATTCTCTTCTTTCTCATTTTTTGCTCTTGTTCTGTTTCTCTTTTAAATGAGCTCCCTGGGGAGCTTACTCTCAGCAGTACATAGGCTCTGATGTAGCTCAGTTGAAAAACAGCCCTCGTGTTTGCCATCACTCGCAGCAATCCTTTGCAAACTCAAACATGTACTTAGCATGGCTCCTTACTCTCAAATTAATGCTTATGTGCACAGCTGGGGCAGTCAAAACAGCGCTTTGTCTTGAAGATGCACCCAGCATAGGCCAGGGACGAGTCACAGCTCTGCCACATCGCCTCTCGCTCAGCTGTACTTATATTAGCCTCAGCAGGATGTTTGGGGATGCTGTGCAAACTGCGGCCGGTTTCGCAGACTCAGGTGGATCCCAAATGTATTTTAGTACATTATGTGTCCTTCTGTTAAGGTGTGCTTGTTTGTTTGTTGCACAAATTCAGCGTTTTCTGAGAAATATATGCTGCCTTCCCCCCTTTGTTCGCCCTTTACTTCACAAGCAAACACTGAAAAATGCTAACGCCAAATGTTTTCTATAATGCACATCGGATGGACAACATTTTGATGGTGGAATGTTCCAGACTTTGATCTGCTGCTTGTGTGAAAGCAATTTTCCCTTTAAAGGTTCAGAGGCATGGCAGAAATGACTGCTGACACAGTGCATCATATCCACCTTTCACTAAGTGATTAATTACCTCATGGCTTCGTTCAGAAAATGCACAGCCACTGTTTCAGCTGGTACATTAGCTCGCTCCACTGAATACTCTGTGACTTAAGACCTACTTCGATACAAAAGCTCAAGCTGGAGATAAAGTTTGTATTAGGTGCTGCTAAAAATGTACCAGGAATATACTAGTTCATCTTGCAGCTAAGCTGACTGCCAGTCTGGAAATGTTTCAAATTGGATTTATATTTAATTAAAAAATAGAAGTCCAGCCGAATCTTACTATTTCCAGAGTTTAATGCCTAAAGCTGTGGATCAATCTTCTCACCGTCCCTCTTGTCATTCCTTCCTTCCTCCCTCTTTGTTCTTTTTTGCTGCCCACCACCTTCTCTGTTTTATTTTCCTTGCTTTTTCTGCACCCTTCCTATATCTGTGCTTTATTCCTTTCTTTGATGCATTTCCTCACTTTGTTCTTTTTTTGTGTAGTTTCTGATCTTTCTTTCTTCTTTTCTTCTGTCTTTTTTCTTTAATCCTTTTTTTGTCCCTCTGTCCTTTAATCATTTATTTTTTAAAGAATTTTTGGTTTGTCCTGCAGTTCTTTCCTTTCTTTCTCTTGTTTTTTGTTTCCTTTCTTTCTCATCCATCCTTCACGTCTTGCTTCCTCCATTCTTTCTTTCTCTGCTGTTTCATACCTTTCAGTAAATTCCATTATGGATCATACAGCATATCAACAAACTAGTTAAACTAGTATATGCGTTAACACTAATTAGCATCAGGTTATAGTTCACATAACCATATAATTCCGTCTTCACCATTTCTTGATGACATTATTCCTGCTTCCAGTGGAGACAGTGGAACATTTTCTTAGCAGAATAAATTGCATGAAGATTTCACAGACATAAAGATGTTTCCTAACAAATAGATCCAGTGTAGATCCAGAATTATTTACTTCTTTTTGCTCTGTTTTTGCAGAATGTAATATAAACTTTTGACAGGGTGCTTTGAAAAACTATTTAGAAAGATATATATGCCAGTAGGTTTGCAGTTATTCCAAACTCTTTCCATGTTCTTGATCTTGGGATGTTGTTTTAAAACCCAGCTCTTCCTTACATTTCTCTACAACTTCCTACCTGGTCTGATGCCTGCTGTATATGTACACCATTGTGCTTGAAACTTTACACACCCTTGCATTAAAGAAAACACAGTTGCCACGACAATTAATTGAAAGTGACAAAAGTAATAACTTAAAATGTAAAAATAAACATGCTTTCTGTTGTTTTAATGCATTTTCAAATTAGACCACATATGTAGGTGTCCCCTTCAAATTAATTTGCTGCTTTGTGTTGCAAATTCTGACCCAGACCAATGAGACATGGCTGAGTGCCTTTTTTGAATGAAGAAAGAAAAGACAACTTGTTTTAAAGGCTATTGTTTTGATTACGTAAGTTTGTTCAGCTTACAGAGGTAGTTTTTCTTTTTTCCAGTCCTTGTCCTTATCCAGCTGTTTTAATGGTTTTAGGAGAGGATGAGTACAGGTAAACTTGCTGACTGGGCTTAATTAGTCTCTGAAACTAACAAGGTAGTCTTTCTTGTCTTGCGTTTCACCCCCAGACCTTCCCAAAGCTGCTCTAAGAATCCTCAGCAACATGACGTTCCTGTTCGTCAGCCTGTCCTACACAGCAGAGTGTGCCATCGTCACGGCCTTCATCACCTTCATCCCCAAATTTATTGAGTCGCAGTTTGGCATCCCTGCCTCCAATGCCAGCATCTACACAGGTATTTCAAAATCTCATTTCATTTTTTTTTTCTATTAGTTTTTTTTATGGTGAAACATCTTTATACATAAAGAGCAACAGTCCACCTTTTAAATTTTTGCATAGCATGTGGGGTGGGGTATGGAAACACGAAAAATTGGTCTAATCCTTCAGCTGAGCTGGCATGGTGAACACAAAACTAATCTGGCTGCTGGATTATCACAGTAAGCAGTGATTGGAAACTTAATTATAGCTTTGAAGCAAAAAAAGTCAGTGGGTCTCTGTTTGTGTGGCTCCAGCATTCTGCTGGTTGACATATGGCTGCTTTAACACACACAGAGAGATACACACAATGCTATTGCTTCAATTCATCTGACTGTTGCCAGGATACACAGGGTAAAGGCAATTGGGTGTATAGGTTGCTATGGATACCCAAACACTGCCAAGCTGTTGGGATGTGATGATAGTTGGAGATGAGAAGAAGCCACTCCTGTTAATGGTCAAGTTGAGACCCAGGTGTTAAGATGCTGAGATGATAGGAACCAGCTTTTAATGTCATCCATGTTTGCTTTTGATTCCTTTTGATCAAATCTGATTTAAAGGCTTATAATATTGGTGTAGTTTATAATCCAATTTTAAGAACAGAAAGCCTAATTTTCCCAGAGATACCAAGAAATAATAAGAAAACGATTCCTGAAGCCTTTTGTCATTTCTTTGTTAATATATACGGACATCTTTTATACTTAGTGTCTGATTTTTCCATAATGATTTTGTCACATTTGCGGTTCCAAGTAGTTATTCTCCCTGATGATTGAAGAATGAAGAGGTAAAGATGATAATATTCAAATGCAAAGCTAGACAATCTTTAATGATATAAACATCAAGCCAAAAATCTCCAAAGCAGCAAAGTAAAAATATGATTATTAGAATTAAACTTTTAAGTTAAACTAAATTAGGATCCTCTATCAAAAGAAAATTAAATCTTCCTAACAAAAAGTAAACATCTAAAGAAAAGAAGAAAAAACAACCATGTCACCACTGATGTCACAGGTTTGTTTCCAACAGTCCAACTAGCAAGGAGAGGAAATGGACACCAAATACACAACCTTTACTCAGTCTGGAAAAAAGTCTGGAGAATGACGTAGTTTCATAAGATCTAGGTATTTATGGAAAAACTAAAAAATATACTATTAAAAACCTTTAATATTACAAAATGTATTGTTTATTCCAGTATCTTAAACATTATTTGCAGTGTATTGATTTTAACACCTTTAGTCTTTAAGTCGCCAACCTAACTACTTATTTAGTTTAAGATGTTTCCACGCATTGGGGCTGCATGATGTTTAAAATATCAACAAATAAGCTCCAAAAAAACTATGACGATACATAAAGAGCAAGTAGATATCAACAAATCAAAACAAAACATCAAAACGCATGGCTCTAAAAATGTTATAAAAATCCGACAACATAGTGTTGTTCTAAGTACTACTTTCCAATTGCAGTATTATTTTTTCTCATAGAAAATAAATCAAGAGATTTCACAGTGTTTCATAGTGTAACAATCTTAACATTACCTTTGTCTTTTGTTTAGTTACAAAGTGTAAAGATTTCCTATAAGAAATAATGAATGAGATCAGAAAGTGTATCTTTTCTCTTGCAATCTCTCTTCTTTTTTTTTTTTTTTGCTATGAATATAAACGATCTGGTTTGACTTTAAAATTTAATAAACAGTTGCTCATAAAAATAATAATAATAATAAAAAAATAATAATAAAAAAAGCATAACTGAAAAATACATCATGACACCAAACCCTTCAAACCTGAATACTGAGTTCAAGTATTACTTAGAGTCTCTACAGCATCACTATTTAAAAGCAATGCCTTTATCAAATGTCCAGCGCTGTGGAAAAGTATTTTACCTGCTCAGTTTTCTTTTATTTCTATCTTTCAGGTCGTATTTAAGTTTTCCAGATCATTATACTAATCAAAATTGAAGAGATTAAAGGAGCAGATGAGAAAAAACCTTTTTTATATGATTTTTTTGAATTATTTAGAAAAAGAGGCATTTCAACCCAACATGGCCCACCATTCAACCAGAAGCTCTGATTACCTCAATCTAAGTTAAATTTCATCTGAAACAACAAGGCCTGGTTAGATTCTGGACCTGTAGGATCAAAAAAATCATTTAAAATAACCTTTTGGCCAACTTGAGGGAGGCTAAAAGATTTTATAAGGTAACAGATTCTTTAGATTGGAACATGGATTGAATTAGAAAATCATTTAAGCAATAAAACACAAAAGTCATTGAAATTTAACATAGAGGAAAGCGGTTACTTTTTCTGATGTTTTAGGACAGTATAAGATAATGAGAACTATTATCTACTGATGGAGCAAAAGAATTTGACGGTGCTAAACCTTTTTAAGGGTTAAACACTTGATTTATTTTAAACAGGCTGAAACCAGAGCTGACTAAGATGAACACAGAAGTGCAACTTCTTAGAAAGCTGTGAATGCGGCTACATCTGAGCTTGAAATAAAATAGCATCATAATGAAAAAACACAGAGGTGGAAGCACCGTGATCTGAGGCTCCCTTATTGCTTCAGGACTTGGACAAATTATTGTGATTCTGTCATTTTCACACTTGTAATGCAAACACTTGCATATATTTAGAAAACTACTATTAAAAAAATAGATGAAAAAAGAACCCAGTTCTGTTTCATTATTGTCAGCAAATCTTTTAATCCAGATAAAATAGCTAAGTCCCTGATGCAGTATGTTATGCTACATAAGACAGCTTGTGGGTGTGTGTATGGACTTTGCAATACATGTTACTGTAAATACGCGACTTTACAGTGTCAATGTGTATTATTGCAGAAAGCAGATGGTTTTAGCACAGAAACATGCTTTTTACACGATGATAACTCACCACAGTCTGTTGACTGGCTGTCGCTGAGCATGCTCCGTCTGTGTCTCCTCTCCTAACACGTGCACACACACCCACACACACACACACACCAATACAGGGAGCAGCCAGATGACATTTCTTTGTACTTGCAAAACATCTCTGCTGATATTTTCTCTAAGAGGGCCTCTTTACTCCTCTGATTGCCCCAGTTTTTGTCTCCTCTCTGAGAAAGCCTGCGGCCTCACTTGAAGGCTGGAATTCCTGCACGATGACACTCAATGCTCCCTGCATCCTCCTAGTAGTGTTGCCTTTTCTCATGCTGTCGGTTCGCATGGCTTCAGTGGCTTTAAAGCATGTGTCACAGCCTCAAATAGCTCACTGACACCCTACAGTTTTCCAGTAACACTGGTTGTGTTCACTTATTCAAAATTTAATATGGGGTTACATTTCTATTTGCATAAAAACTCTTGAAAAGATCACTTTGTAGTTATATGAGGAATTGAAATACTGCTGATATTAAGCTCAAAGCTCTACAGTAATTATCTCAATCCTGATATTTTATTTATATTGCTTGTATCCACTCTCTGTTGTCTGGCAGGCTTAATTATCGTGCCTAGCGCTGGTGTTGGCATTGTCCTGGGAGGTTACATCATCAAGAAGCTGAAGCTGGGCGCGAGGGAGTCGGCAAAGCTGGCCATGATCTGCAGCGGAGTGTCCCTGCTGTGCTTCTCAACGCTTTTCATTGTAGGCTGCGAGAGCATCAACTTAGGAGGCATTAACATCCCCTACACCAACGGGTGAGGAAACACTTAGCATTCCTAATACCTGTCTGCAGTGACCTGCGGAACAGATTTACAGCCCTTGAATTTTCCATAGTTTGTGTTCTCTATACACATATTTCTTCACAATCACAATCCTCTTTTTTTCCTTTCTTCTATGAGAAAAGACAAAACTTCATAATAAAATTAGATATTTTATGTTTAAAATTAAGGTAAGAGCTGTTATTTGGAAAAGTCTGATATATTTGCTTTAACAACATGTCCACATGTTGTGGTAAACTGCTTGTTTAAGCTTCAAACACAGATAAGGTGCAGCAGCAAGTTCTGTGTGAAATAAACAGTGTAAATCACGTTATCAATGTGATGCATATGTGGATGAATCAGTCGAAGGTGTGGGCCCGTGATGCCGCTGCAGTAAAGTCATCTTCATGTGTTATGGCATTGTGTTTCAGTGTTAATGAATAATTAGAAACACTTGCATCTGCTCTCGTGTCTCGATGAATCACTTTGCCACCTCTATTTCTGAACGCGCTGTTGGCAGCAGAGCTAACGGGCAGCTATGCAGTGTGTCAGCCCCAAAGCAGACAGAGACATGGAGGCACTTTCTCTGACCTTGAATCTTTTTTACAAAAAAAAAAAAAAAAAAAAATTCTGCTCATCTGACATTAAATTAATACAGATTCTTTTTTTTGTGAATCATTACCAGTCATTTTTAGTCTCCTCTATGGTATTATCCCAAGTGTGAGAAAAGGATGCACAAAGCTTCAATGCTTTCAAAAATCCACTTTTTTTAAGTTTTAATGTACACTTTCATGTTAAAAAGTTTTCAAACCCTTCTTGTTGATACATGGAAACATTTTGATCATCTTAAAGTTAGTCAAAGCTCCGCTTTTTGGATATTTCCTCTTGTTCACTAAACATCAATCTTTGGTAATGAGCTCTAACGCTTTAAGGTTGGTGGCATATCCCTCATCTGTGGCTCCCTTTAAATATTCTCCCACACATTATAGTCAGGACTTTGGCTAGGCCACACTAACAGATTCATATCACTTCCAGTTAAAGAAATATAACAATAAAAACGACTATATTGGACTTAATTTTTCAAGATGCACAAATAATCCCTTATGCTGTTCCATACTTTCTGAAATGATAACCAGATTTTTAACCGACCTCCTTAAATCATAATTTATTAGTTATACATGAGGCTTTCCACCACATAACAGGATTTGACATCACATGTAAATCACCTTTGCCTGTTATTTAAAACTGATTATTAGCTAGAAAAAAAAAAAATCAGTGATTCCCTTCAAAGGGTTTTGTTTTTATTTATTGTGTGCTCATATTTTCTGTCAGATTCCCTTATTATTAGCAGCTCTGGTCAGTAGTCGCGAGTAGAACAGATTGGAGGAATATTTCAGTTAACTTCCTCTTTGTTTCTGAGCTGTAATCCAGACATGCCTCGGCTTCATGGACAGGCTGATGAAAAATGACAGAGCCAGAAGGCATGTAGGGTTACATAACGTTCTTAAACAGTTGTTTTCACATAGTGTCCACAGCAGTGGGATATGTTATGTTTAAAAATGCTCTCTTAGACAAGCTGTAGCAGGATATACGTATGATGATAAGACCTTTGCTGCTGCCGCTAGACGTATTCCAGTCCTGCAGCTGTGTTTTCTGTCTGCGCTGCCTGTAGTAGTTTAGAGATGGAGAACTGCTCGCCTGACTCCTCTTACCTGTTTATTGTTGAACAGTTTTTGCTTTGTCGATTTTTACTAACATTTAATCTAGATTCCTTTTTATAATCTATGTTATTGGTTTTACTTTGGTGCCTTATGTTTTACTGTTTCTACTAAGTTATGTCTTTGTTTTGGTTTCCTGTGATAGTTTTACTAATCTTCTATTTTTAAAAGCTTTTTGTTTGCTCTTTAATTTCAGGTTTTCAACTTCAAGTTTTTCCTTGTTTTTTGATAGACTTTAGTTACTTTTTATCTTGTGTTTTTCATTTCTATTTGTTGTCACTTTACACCTTACTTTTTAAACTACTTTAGTTATTTAGTTTTTGTTTTAGGTAGGGATATTAATATTGGATATTGGTCTGATATTAGCCAAAAAACTAATATCTGATTTTATCAGACATCTGAAATCTCAGATATTTTCTGCTTCTGTCGTGTTTCTGTAACTCACTGGTTAACTTTACATGGGGTAGTTGTTTCCATAACTTTTATTGTTGACTTTTGTTCCCTGTTTTAGTAATGCTACTTGATCAAGCCTTTTATAACATTTTACTTAATAAAATAAGTAATAAAAACTGGTACGATTTGCCTAAATCGTATGGAGTCATTATCAGTATTGGCCAATTCTCAAAGCTGCAATATCAGCATCTTATCAGTAATGAAAAAGCTGGATCAAGACTTCCCTGGTTTAAGGTATTTATTACCTAGATGCGTCATACTTTTGAATAAAATATATTTTTTCATCTGCTCTGTATTGTAACAAACATTTGATTCATAGTTTAATTCTTTAGTTAGATGTAAAGAATGTATTTTCTTGTAACTTTTATCTTTTCCTTGGTTGTTACTTTAATCTCTTTCATTTTTTTTGTTGTTACTCTGTCTTACTTTTTAAATAGTAAATTATAAAGTTATAGGTATTTTTTAGGTAGATGTTGAATATTTTCTGACATCTGATTTATAGTGTAACGAACATTTGTTTTTTAGATGTTTTTTTGCATAAATTCTCTGTTTTGTTATCTCAATGTTTACAGTGTTAATTAATATATTAGGTGTTATACTTCCAGTTTTTTAACATTTCAAATGATTTCTTTTAATGATTAATCATGTTTTCACTTTATTGCTTTTCTTCTGTTTTTTCAGTTATGTAGTTTGGACATTTATTTATTTGTTCTAATTTACTAGTTAATTAATTTCTTAGCGTTTATTTTTGTAGTTTTAGCAGTTGCTTCTTAAACTTTTCATTTTGTTTTACCTGCTCATAAATCTAAAACAATTGTTTTCAGCTTTTATTTTTTACAGAGAAATTTAAACTACAAAGCAACCTAATACAAAGGCTGTTTCTGCGTCATTGCTTCTTTTTTATTTCCACACTTTAGATACCTGCTCTTCTTTCATATCTTTAAAAGAATTTAAAAGAGGCGATGCACTTGGTTCAGACGCACAAAAACAACAGTGTTCTCATTCAAGTGAATTTTGTCTTTCCTCTTAAACTATTTTCAATTAAATATTTGTAATGACAAAAATATTTGCTAAATATTTATTTAATTTACTACCATATGATGCCAGAAACATATAATTTTACTGTAATATGTTTTGAAATCCCTTTTTTTTTTCTTACCAGCTGTTGTGTTGTTAAGATCTGTCCTGGCCTGTTCCACATTGCCCAGCATGCAGCTTACCAAAGAAAACCCGAGCTTCGCTTTGCTGCGTTGGGTTTAAACTAAACCAACGTCCTGTTTCGCTTAGAGGAACTGTTCCCACACTCCACAAAGAGCTGGACAGTATGTCTCACCGCATTGATCCCTCTGCTCTGCAAACATGAGCTGGAAAGGAGAGAACTTAGATCATGACAGAGTCTGAAGGACTAAACAGCTTTTTAACATTGTTCAGGTTTTCTGCTTCTCTCCTGCTGTTTCATATCTTGAATAAATGTCCAGATATGTCAAAGAAAACAGTTATTTTAAATGGCTGCTTGCAAACTTACATAGTTTGCTACTGAAATTGTCATACCAACAATTTACTACTAAACAAGCAGACAATATACAGATTGAAAGCTACTCTGCGTTGAGTGACCGAGGGCACATGGGAGGGATTAGAAGCTGGATTCAAACCCACTTTTCACTTCATAGGAGCATCCACACTGAAGACTGTTGCCATCCTATGGTAGAGCTTTATATCGGGAGTTCACTGATCTCAACATTTAGATAAAAACTCACCTGAATAACTGAAGATTTGTAGTTGAAGATGGAAGTACATCTTAAACAGAAGGGAGATTTAAAAAAAGAAAGGCAGTAAAATCCAAAATATAAGTAAAAACCAGGATCAAGCTTTTCACCAGTAATGTTTTGCGTACCGTCGATCTCTTAAACATTCTCTGCTTCCAATCCTGTGAGTATAAGCTGTTGTTCTCTGTTTGTCTTTGCAGTCCTACCCTGACCATGACCCACAGGAACCTGACAGGCAGCTGCAACGTAAACTGCGGCTGCAGAATCCATGAGTACGCTCCGGTCTGTGGCTCCGACGGCATCACCTATTTCAACCCCTGTCTGGCTGGATGCAGCACTGTGGGCAATGACAGCACTGGGGTGAGGACCTCCACATTTTTACATCTCATGTCCAGTAAAAAGTGATGTTTTCTTTGTTTACAACTTAGGGTAACAGCACCGCTCACCCTCTAAGAGAATGTGAACCAAAACATGGTTTTCATTTCAAATGACATGATCTTATTGTCTAACAACAGATCAGGAACTACACGGACTGCGGCTGCGTTCAGAGCAGGCAGGTCATCACTCCGTCAAACGGTGGCCAGGTCAACCAGCTCCAGCTTGTCATCGTCAAAACGTACCTGAACGAGAACGGCTACGCCGTTTCTGGGAAGTGTGATCGGACCTGCAACACACTCATCCCGTTCCTCATCTTTCTCTTCATTGTCACACTCATCACCGCGTGTGCCCAACCCTCAGCCATCATAGTGACGCTCAGGTGAGAGGCTGTCTCTAGCAGCAATTGTTTAATCATATGGGAACCAACTTCCTGTCTGTACATCCTGTCAATCTTTCCTGCAGGTCTGTTGATGAACAGGAGAGGCCTTTTGCTCTCGGGATGCAGTTTGTTTTGCTCCGAACTCTTGGTATGTAACCAACACCTCAAAATATTTGCATATGTTAAGGAAAATAACACATTCCTACTAATTAGGTTGAAAGGTCCCAACAGAGCTGTTCTTGGTTGGATATAAAAAACATCTTTAAGCGCATTTTTTTCTATAGCTGGCTACCATTCTGCAATGTTAGAGAGCAATGCTGCATTGTACTTAATGTCCACTAACTTTGTGTTGCTGGATGTAGAAAAGCCCTCTGGGGGAGGGTGTTCTGCTGCAGCATGTCTCTGATCAGCTTTGCATAACCATGTGAACATAAAAGCCGCCACATCTTGTCATGAACCTGTTTTCATGTCATAAATTTCTGCACAATATGAGCACAGATGGTCTGCACAACTGGTGAAGCTGTGTAGTTAAGTTTTTATCTGATTTAGGTAGATTTTATTGCAGCAATGCTGTTAAAACAAAAATATTTAGAGATATCCAACCTTTGACTACAGTTTGTCACTGAAGTGCTGAATGTCTATAACATGTTCTAAGTTCAGAACAAATGCAAAAAAAAAATTCAGAGTCCTATCTCTTCAGTTCATCTCATCCACAGGATTTAGGTCTAAGGTCCTAAATGGCAATTGAAGGTTAATGTTGTTTCTAATGACCATCACCTGTGTGATCACTTTTGAACTGAGAGACCTACATTATTTTGAAAAGTTTCCTGATATTCTAAAAACTTCACAACTTTCACTTTCCAACACTTTACTACTTTCCAACAATACCTCCAAAACCCACAGCATGACAGATTTTTCACTGTACTTTATGGTCAGAAATGGTGGTTTCTTTCTTACAGTCATCCTTATTACATCAAACCCACTGGGGGTTTGTTTAATAAACAATATATTAAGATCTGTACTAGAGCTGCATTTAGGCTCAAAATCCCCAAATAGTGTACATTAAAAAGATAGCATCAACATAGATAGCTCAACACATTCACATTCAACCATAAATGATAAATGAAAAGGATCTTGTGAATGTTAATGTGTTTATTATTCAAACAGCAGATCATTAGTTGTTGGTTAAAAAACAACCAAATATTGTGCAGACTTTGGCTCATGGGTTTTATGTTATCTATTTAAAGGTCCTTGTTTATACTTACTGCTGCAGTTACTCCATGAACTCCAGCCAAACGAAAGAGACACCCATTACCCATTATTTTAGAAGAACTCAAATTGAATTAGTTATTAATGTGACTCCTGTAATACTTGTCAAAACCTTAAATTTCTTAACAAAGTAAATGTACTCAAATTCAATGATGCATTCTTTTTACTTGAATACACTGAGGTGATCACAGGTGTATTAAGGACTTTTTATATCAATAGAAAGGACTGCCAATGTGACTTCAGGTAAGCTAAATGCTGCCACCTTGTGGTTGAAATAGTACTGCATTGCATTAATGTTGGTAACTTTATTACAGAATATGCAACTGCAATGGGATTACTCTACATTGCAATGTTTATTTGTCTTTTAAACAGCTAAAAGTCCTTCTGTGAGCTTTAACATTTCAGCCTTCACCCTATGTATACAGTGGGGTGAACAAGTATTTGATACACTGTTGATTTGTCAGGTTTTCCCACTTGCAAAGCATGTAGAAGACTGTAATTTTTATCATAGGTACTCTTCAACTGTGAGTGATGGAA
>JAUZNJ010013902.1:0-12021 GCA_034780135.1 Jordanella pulchra
GTTCAGAGGACATCACCTGTAACTCTGTTTTTGGACTCTGTGTTTATTAAAACCTCTTGATTTTGCTACAACCTGGTTCTGCCTCTGCCTCACCACCAACCAAACAACCGCATCATGACATGGCTCGGTTCAAGTCTAGAGATGCTTTTCATTCAGTCAGGCTGAATCTGAATTACAATGCAAAAATGCAGAAAAAAAGAATGAAATTCACTTTCCAGATGTTCAAAGCTGAAGTTCACATCCTCTGAAAAGACTTCAGGCTGTAATTGGCAGCGAAAGGTGCTTCTACAAGTATCAGGAAAGTTATAAAAAAAGTACAAAACACTTTTTAAAGTTTATTTTGAAATTAATATTTGCTCAAATATGCACCACCTTGTGTTGGTCTATCTGAAAGAAACCCACATGACTGTACAGAAGTTACATGATAATGTGCAAAAAGCAAGCAAATAATTGTAATTCATTGTAAATAATTATTGTAACTTGTTAAATCCTGCAGCTTTAGTCCTTAAGTTAATATTTTAGCTTTGACTTGCTTTCAACTAATCTTTTTTTTCCCTAAGTTTATATACTTTAACATATTTGTCTCTTTCGTGAATTACACTCATTTAAACTCTTTGTATCTTGATATCTCCCAAATGCTTGTTAAAAACATTCTAAGACAATAACCTCAACATTGTTGATTTGGGAGAAATTCACATTGAAACATGAAATCCTGCAGCTGCGGGTTTGAGGAGAGTTATTAAAGATGTACTAAAAACCTTTCCTGGAATAGTTTGACTACCAACAGAAACTGGATACATGTTTTACCCTCAAATGATGGGATGATATTCTGGGAACTAAAATGATTCAAAATGTGTTTGCGACGAGACAGTTTCCACGTAGAAGCAGCTTGTTGATTAGAAGCAAAATCTGAATTGAGAAAAATGCAGAAAAATTCAAACTGTGAGACAGAAATTCAAAAGGGACAATCTACAGGCCTATTTAAATGACAAAAACACAGCTCTCCTGCTGTGTGCAATCAGCACCAAAACATACAAGCAGCGACTAGACGAAACAATATGTAAATCACCACAAGCTGCCTCTGAAAGAAACATTCACTCCCCATATGTGGAGGCTGTTGATACAAATATTGTGCTATTTCAACTTTTTTTTTTCTTTCTTCCCACAAAGTATTTATGGTTTCCACTCTCACAGAGAAACACAAATATATAAGGCATATTGTAGATTAGACTGGCTCTTATCAAGAACATGCACTTTGACTAAGTGCGCCAACAAACAGTGCTATGATAGAGTTATTTACATTCAGCATCTCTAAGAATGTTTGTGTTGTACTTTAAAGAACCATGGCAACTGTTTAAGGAGTTTTTCCTTTGAGGCATTCATCTTAAAGTTAATACTGTCGCTGCTGCCAGGACTGAATATTTCAATGCTACATGGATGGTTTTAGAACATTTTATCTGCTTTTTCCTTAAATAAAAGGAGAAGCAGCTCTGCAGAAAGAGCAACAACACTCCAATGGAGTGAAGATATCATCATAGACCTTTTTTTTTTAAAGCAGAAGAGAGAATTGTCCTTTGAAGTTAAAATCAGACCTATCTGAGATCAAACTAGGGTCAAAGTGGTTCTTTAATATTGATAGATAATTTTTAGGAAAGCTTGTGATCAAACATGAAACTCTGCTGGGTCTCCAGCATGTGGGGGGATTCAGCTGCAAATCACTGCCGTCTGTATTCTGTATGCAGTTTTTCCAAAATAAGGAGAGAAAATAAGCTATAAAACTGATAATTTTACTTCATTTTATTTATTTTATTGTGAATGCCAGGTGCAAAGAATTTCTTTTAAACATTTTATCACGTTATAACCATAAACTTTAGTGTCATTTATTGAGATTGTATGTAACACAGTGACACAAAGTAGGGCATAAATGTTAAATTGAATGAAGAAGACATATAATTTTAACATACTAAACATTGTAAAGAGTGGCATACATTTTGAATGTAACCCCCTTCATTAACCAGTGCAATCAACTGACCTCAGCGTTAGCATATTAACAAACAGATTCACTGTAAACTGACAGCCAGGGCAAGGAGGGAGTATTAATCAGAGACTCCAGAGGGGCAGCGGATATTCGAAGCTCAGGGGGGAGAATCTGTTGACAGGACAACTATTACCAGGACATTCCACAGAGCTGGTGTTTTTGGAAAAGTGGAAAGAAGAAAGCCATTTCTGAAAGAAAGCCACAAAATGTGTCATTTAATGTTTCCTTACATGAGGCAGCAGACAGGTGGAAGAAGATGCTCTTCTCAGATGAGACAGGTTTGTAATTTTTTCACCTATGTAGTTCCAAAACAGAAAAATATCTCTGTGTAACCCTGGAGTTACAGCTGTGACTGGTTTCACAATTCGAGGGGATCGATTCGACTGTACGCTTCACTTTTAAGGGTTTGGATTGTAATTTTAAAGGCCATGCATCTTCTTCCTTTCCCTTTATGATCCTCAATACTTTATGTTTTTCTAGTAAATAAAACCCAGATAAAATACATGAAGGCTTATGGTTGAATGAAACAAATGGTGATATATTCCTAGAAAGATGAGCAGTTCTGCTGGGCCAGTGAAAACAAACAAATGCTTCTGCTGTCCGAAGTACATGGGTGAATAATAAAGAAAATAAGAGTTTTTTATTGTTTGGATTTGATTCTGCTGTGATATTGTTTGTAGAATTCCTGTTTTTACATTAAAGCGTGCCTCATTTTAACCCCCCTTGATATTACATTGGTCCAAAAAGCAAAATGTGAACTTTAAAACAGCCTGTAGGAGGGTTGAGGGAGTCATCTATTGCTCTAATATGTTTACTCTTAGGAGGGCCTTTCTTTTTTGCTCAGTATTGTAGTAACAACTATTGGGCCAAGTCGGACAGTTTAAGATAAATGATTGAAAATAAATGGGGCTCACTCCAGTATCACATTAAGGCTCCTTCAAACAAAAGCATAAAAAAACATTAGCATATCTCATCAATTTAATGTGAACATTCTCATCTGCCATTAAGTTTGTTTCATGTTGTGAAGTTATACTGGACATTTTATATTAAATCCATCCATCCAGTGCTTATTATCTGTTTTTTTTTGCAGGGCTGTGGCCATTTTATAACCCTCTTTAGTATGTCAAAAAAGGAAGTACATTGTGAGCGTTTCAGCATTACATCTATGTTCCGCCTTTGTCTGTGTAGTTTTACTCCCAACAGAACAAAATGATGCAAAATGAATATGACAATGAAACAATGCAGATTCTCTTTAACCCATGAAGTACTAATTTAGCAAAAAAAAAGCCCAAAGGAATAGATTCCCACCAGGGTAGTTCATTATAAATACAGATTTGTTTTATCAGTGCAGTTTGCAGCCCTCAATACGTCCCTCTCTGAAGAACAGCTTAAGGAAATGCATCATCACGTTGTCTCCCCCGCTCTGCAGTTTTCATTGGCTAAATTTTGATCAGACATCAAACTTCCTGATAGGTTGCCACGACGGCGGAGAGTTGTTGCTGTTGCTAGGATGGCTGCCAGCTCCGAAAGCTCAGCAGGATACATGTAATGAATCATGGATGGTTGATTTTTCTCTAAGCAGCCTAATCTGTGATGCAGATGAGCCTGTAGCACACCCTTGTCTCCCGAACACACACACACACACACACACACCCACACACACACACACGTCCTCTACCTCTGGATGGGTTCATTAAAGGGAAAAAAAAGATCAAGTTTAGATTTCAAGAGCTGACATTTCAAATAGTCCTGTGGTTTCCATAGAGGGAGGGGGGGAGAATAATAATGTCAATTCTAATGCAAAACAGGAAGGTTATAGGTTATTATCAGTTGTTTGTTAAAGGGGCAAAGACCAGAGGTGACCCCTAAGATGTATATCTGACTTGCAAAGCTTGGACGACTTCTGAAAGACACGACATTTGGAAAAATCAATTTTTTTATTACAATTATTTTGCTAAACTTAACTTTAGGTAAGAAAAATTAACATAAATGCAGAAAACTTAATGTTCTTGTTTTACCAACTCATGAAAGAGGCTTATTAGTGTTTAGTAAAGGTCATCAATTCCAGCACAAATGTGCTGCTGTGACTTAACAACCGCTTGGGGCATTTTTAATAATACGCAGTTACTCTGCACAGAGGGCAAACAGGCCTGTGTTTAGCTCAGAACATTAGGGAGGATGCCTCAGCCCCCCCCCATCTGAACCACGGTGTGCATGACTTATTTATTCCTGTCCTGTAAAAAAAAAAAATTATAAAAAATAAAAAAAAAACAAATAGGGCAGCTGTTTCATATAAAGCGGAAAACAGTTAAACCGTTCAGTTGAAACATTTCTCGTATAGACAGTGAACATTATCCACTGAGGGTAGGACAGTGTAAAAAGTGGTAATTACCGCTAACAGATGACAGACAATATGGGCCTGCTGCTTTAATGGTACACGGCAGAAATACAGAAACGAGCAGCTAGAGTGACTCTGCTGTATGTAAACATCTTGTGCTGTTCAACACTGTGGGTTTTCCTTCTACCGGGGTGATATTTCCTTTGATGTAATTATATGTTATATATCAGAGCTGGCACATCTCGCTGCATCCTTCTGCTTTCATGCTAAAAGGAAATCCTTTGGGTATATCTTTCACTTTCTCTACTTTTTCCTGCTACACAGGGTTAGTGGGGTTTTTCTAGTACATGGATTTTTTTTTTCCAACTTTGTGACGTTTCAAAGAAAAAAGTTTCAATTCATTTTGTTTTTTTATGAAATAGACCAACACAAAGGAGAGCAGTTGTGAAGTGGGAGAAAATTAGTATTTTCTATTTCTTTTTTTGGACAAATAAAACAGTTTGGGTGTGACTTGCATTTTTGTTTTGACTGTGATTACACACAAAGGAGCTCATACTCAACCAACCTACATAAACAGCATATAGGAACATCAAATTTGGAGTCTTTGCACAGATTCTTGTAGTATGTAAGTTTGAGAAAACCACTGGCTGAAAATTTAAAGAAGAGTCCATTTTTCCATTGAAGGCCCCAGGATTAAAGCCCAAATATTTGTATTACCTGAGGAATCCCAGGGAACTCCCCAGCATACTTTCTCAGCAGCCAGATAGGAAACTGCCCTATACCTTCAGTCTAGTTTAATGAGAACACATAGCTGGTTTTCTTTTACTATTTTACTTTTTTAATCAAACTGCATCTGGCCAGAGTTTCTTTATAACTATATGAGTAATTTATAATAACTACTAAAAATTGATTCAAACATTTGCTTTTGTTTGATTTATGATAGAAACAGATGCATCTCAGACATCTTCAGCACAAAAATAAAACATTTGGTCAAATTTTTAATTTATCAAAGTTAATATATGTGTACAAGGAATTGATATGTTGACCTTTTCTTTAGAAGAAGCTGCAGGCAGTGGAGTCAGTGATGTAAGGATCCCAAAAAGTTGACAGACGTCCGGCTCTCCTCTTACAGCTCCGTCAGCATGCATATGTACATCTATACATGTATATGAAGGCGTTCCACTTCTATAAGTTAGATAAAAAGCCAGTCTAAGGAGGATGTACGGTTCTTGTTTCTACTGTACACGGAAAAGTAAAATACCTGCAATAATAGTTTAGAATTAATACCTACATTGACCTAAAATGTTAAAACTTTTTGTTATATAATATATATACAATATAATACATTTAAAGTTTTTACCACATACAGTACCTCATGAATGCTTTATATTCACTCATAACAGCAAGACTGGCCTGTCAGCAGGACTCCCCTACTCTAAAAAAGCATATTTAAAAGTAGGATCATTCTCTTGATGAACTAAATTAAGAGATAAAATGGGAGGTCTCGCTTAAAAACATTTTAACATGACTTTTTGTGTCACGACACTGAACTAAAAACATTTTTCTTGAAGTTGTTGCCGAGCTCTTTTTATTTTCCGATAATGGACTTAAAAGAGCTCCTTCAGATGGTCAAAACATACGTCGTTTAACATCTCTTCTTCTTGAGCTATTTTATAACTTATTAATGATTTGTCTGAAGGTCCCTTAGTCTTCATGGTGCTGTTAACCAATGTGCTGTATGTATGCACGGAGATTAAATCACACAGATTCGGAAACCATTTCATTTTTAAAGCAAAGGTTGTACTGGACAATTTTAAGGGGTTTTACTAGAAAGGGAACTGAATACAAATGCACCTCACATTCTTTTGGTTTTAAAGCATAGTTTTAAAGCTATGTATCATTTCTGTTCTATTTTA
Organism: Jordanella pulchra; assembly: GCA_034780135.1. Lineage (NCBI taxonomy): Eukaryota > Metazoa > Chordata > Actinopteri > Cyprinodontiformes > Cyprinodontidae > Jordanella > Jordanella pulchra. The sequence goes on from JAUZNJ010013902.1 coordinate 6,293, forward strand.
TAACATTGCACCACATTCTGTTGGTCTTTTCCATGAAATTCCAATTAAATGCATTTAAGTTTGTGTTTTTAAACCTGAAAAAAGTTGACATGTTCAAAAGATGTGTTATGCAAGTTACTATATTTGACATCAACACAGCTGACGTTTTTTTCCTGTTTGACACCCAACCTTAATCTCAGTGGGGTGTCTTTTTTAAACACTGTCTCACTTTGTCTATATTTTCTGTTATTGGCCTTTTAATTAACCCAATGTCTTGATGCAAAAGTGCTTCCCTTGACAGTCCTGCTCTTTACTTTTGCTAACCTCTGCCCCCATCTTTTCCTCCTGGCATGTCACTGAAAGGATCCTTCAGCAGCCAGTTGTGTACCCAATGCTAATACCTTCTGACACGTTTGTTCACCCTCTCTTTATCATTAATAATTATGCAAAAGAGCCGCGTTCTCACCCGAGCAAAAAAAGCAATCTTAGTATGCAAATGGTTAAGGTCCCTGTGGAGTGTGGCGATTAGATGTGTGTTGATAAACTCACTTACGATGAGTGACAGAGAGCAGGATTGAAGTCGTGCTGGTCAGTGCTGCTCCAGACTCTGATTAAAAGCACTGCAGCCAAATGCCAGCCAATCCCCAAGATGCATGATGGTACAGGGATGAAACTGTGTAAAATGTCATTGGGGCTGTTGTGCGCCCATTAATAATCTTAAAGGAGGAAGCAAGAAGGGTAATGAGAGAAGATTTTTCCACTGATCGTCTTTGGCTTTCCTGCTCAGACAGATGTTGAGTGTGACTTCTCACCTTTGTCTCATAACCTTTTACTAAATCTCTTTAAATATCATGGCTGGAACACTGATCCCATGAAGCATCAATGTGACCCATGTACGCCTGGATTGAGTCGCGCACTTTATTAATCTTTTACCAAATTCGGAAAAAGAATCTGACATGCTGACATCACACAGATTTTAATTATAAGTAATCTTTGTTTTTTATCTTTGCTAGATAATGAAATGGTAAAATCAATAGATTTTTTATATTTTTTTCCAACATGCCTGAAGCATTGTTTTGGTGGCTAATGATGATTTTATTTAGTTTGATTTTTAAAAGAAAACCAATTTTTCATGTTACTTATTGTAAATAAAAACAAGTATTAAAGTCCAAAAATCTTCTATTATTAATTCTGTTGCTTCCCAGTAAAGTGCTGTGTTATGATATGGAGTATTTATGGGTCATAATTCGCTCATAATGCATAACAGTCAAACATTATACTTGTTCTGGTTTGAATATTATGATTTGTATGTTTGTGCACCAAGCTAGATTTCTGTCTGAGCATGGTGGGAATTCACACTTTAAGTCACAAATTAGTTTTGAGTACTAAAAATTATTCATGCAGAAGAACTTCTCTCTGAATGTTAAAGCCTCTTGATGGACAGCAATGTCAGGAAGGGGAGGTGAGAGGAGTAGAACTTTAAAAGCTTGTTTGTTCCTTAATAAGATCAAAGGTATCGTGGCCTTGGACAGACATGAGAGGAGCTTCTGCATTTTGTTCTCCATTCGCTCCAAACAACATAAGCAGATAAAATAAACAGGCTTTACTTTGTGGAGAACCCTGGACTGGATCTCATTAAGCAAACACTCAGGGACTTCCCAACACTACTCCTCTGGAAAAGGACATGTTTGTCCTTTATTTATTCTTTTTAAGTTCAGTAAGCCAAAGCGCCTTTCGGACTGGGAGCCAAAAACTGAACGTGGCTTAAATGTTAAGCAATCTGCCTCTTGTTCTGATTGAGGTTGCAGTCAGTTACAGATAACCTTCCCAACTATATTGCCTGGCAAAACCAACTCATTTCCCTTGAACCTTTCCATATTTTATATACTTTGAAAAAAAAATGAGTAGAAAAGCACTGGGAGAGTGCAGACCAGTTTGTTTGTCTGTTTGTTTGTTAGTAACTTTACTTCATTTCAATGTTTTTCCAAATCAGTTATAAACCATTAATGACCCCAAAGTGTAAAAACCAGACAGCAAAACCTTAAAATTAACTAGTTTTATCTTGTATGTTGGGTTTAAAAGTCCCAATATTCTTTGTCATTTTTAATCCAGAAATAGAAAATAAGAACAAACAAACATATTTGCCTATTTTTACTGCACTCGCAAACGAAAACAGCACACTTAATTCAAAATCCTACCAAGCGTTGAAGCTCCATAGATGAGAAGTCACACTCTTGCTATCATTTCAGTTGAAGTTGAGTTAATTCTCACAATAGCAAACTTTCAGTTGCAGCAGGAAGTGTAATTTCCAAACAGAACTGTTGGTCTCTCACAAATTGGCAGAACTCTGAGCCTTTAGGGTTAACTCTTTGACTAAGCTGCATAACAGAGATGGTCCAAAGCTAATGTGATGATTTGTGATTGCTAAAAAAAGTCATATTTCAATCATATTTCAGGTTTTATCCAAACACATAGGCAGATTCACACTGCTGGTCTGGTCCAGGGAACAGTTAGTGTGAGAAAATTCAGGCCTTCAGTTGTCATGGGTGGCTTTCACACAAAGTGTAAGTGTTTACAGGGTCGTCTTGCTCCGCAATTGTGCTGATTCTAATGTAGCTTTGCACCTGTACCATATTACTACTCCATATAACAGAATGAAACATTTTCAAACTTTCATTTTTCACTATTTTTTCTACTAAAATCTTCTACGTCAAATCCTCTCTTCCTTTTTAGGGTAAGCTGAGACCGGCAGTGGTAACTATACTCACATATGATTTCAGGATCCAGAATTTGGTTCACACATCCCCATGATCCAATCTAGAAAATGAACTCTTGCATTGTCAAAACATTTTTAAGAGTTTCGTGTAAAAGAGCTGCATTTCGCTGTTTGCTCGTTTTCTCTGCATTTAAAGTGGGTTTGGTCCTTATTAGTATGCATGTTGTAACTCTTTAAGGTTGCTATTAGGCCACTGTTAATTCACTATTTAGTGATGACATTTCCATTTTCGGGGCTGTACGGTGGAGCAGTGGTTAGCGCTGTTGCCTTGCAGCAAGAAGGTTCTGGGTTCGGTCCAAGCCTGGGGTCATGTTCTCCCCATGCATGCGTGGGTTCTCTCCAGATACTCTGGCTTCCTCCCACAGTTCCAAAAAATGACTGTTAGGTTAATTGGCATCTCTCAATTGACCCTAGGTGTGAGTGTGTGTTCATGGTTGTGTGTCCTTGTGTGTCTATGTGCTGCCCTGCAACAGACTGGCGTCCTGTACCCCGCCTTACAGCCATAGTCTGCCAGAGATAGGCACCGGCCCAACCGCGACCCTGACGGATGAAGTGGGATAAAATGGATGGATTTCCATTTTCTATGAGTTGGCCCCAGTTGGTCAGATAAGTATTGGTTCGATAAATGACAAGGTAAATTTATCTTTCACTTTTAAGCATCCAGCATGCTGAGGTGACAGAATCATCATTGGTGCAGACGGGGTTGATGAGTTATGTCACTATTTGGTCATCACAACAGAATTAGTCTGTTACAGTGGAGCAGACCCTCTAAACACCCAAATTAATGGCTGGAATAAAGGATTATTAGGGAATCCAATACATTTTGCAGTTTGTATATTCAATAGAAACACAGTGACCAATGTTTTGATTGCTTGTATAATCTTCTAATAAATATGCGAGAGTTTCTGTTTGGGAATAATTAATCTAAACTAAAGTGAGAATACAAATAACACTGCCTGTAATTTTATCATTTTATAAAATCACATGAATTTAAAAGTTCATCAGATCACATTAAACCATAGAGATACTCTCAGTGAGTAGGAAGGAGGTAGTCTACAAGGCCCACTTGAAGTTCCTGGCAGTATAGAGGCCTCAGTGAGTTTTATCGGCTTCCTCAAGGTTATTTTTTTAGTTGAGTTTCTGTGTCTCTCTGTCCGTCTGTGTATAAGATAACTAGAAAAGTTATGAACGGATTTGAATGTAATTTCTACAAAAGGAGCACCTAAGTCCAAGGAACAATTCATTACATTCTGGTGATGATACACAACATAATCCAAATGCGGGAATTTTTTAAAGGATTCTTTAACGTTATTTGGCATAAGAAGCAGTTCTCCAACTAGCCAGAGAGTGGCAGCAGTGACTGTTGACAGGTTCAGCATCGGACTCAAAAAGTACAGTCAAGTATGATACTGAAGACAAAAAAACAGGAGGTAGAGCCATACCTGGCTGGAAGTCTCGATTTGATGATCAAACAAGAAAGTGAATGAAGAGAGCGAATGAAGTTGAAAACAGAACAAACACTGGAGGCTGCAGCTACATGCTATGCCTTATTTATAAATTTTTGAAAGGATTTTAAGGAAATATTTACCTCATGCCAATAAAAAAATTCGTTTAACTTTGTTAATTATTCAGATTATGTGTGAGTTTTAACTATAGGTGTTAGTCACAATCTGGGGCAAAATTTGCTGCTTAGCAAAGGTCTGCGATCTCCTAGTGCTTTTCTATTTGACTCTGAGATTCTCTTCCAAATCTTCCCTTTCAACTGTTTTTATGTCTTTATAGTTTGTTGGCAACTCTTGTCACAAACAGCTATGGAAATGGTTCTGGTTCTCATAATCTTTCAGCAGTCTTTAGGTGGACCAAGATGGAAGGTGGAATTAAAGGTCTCTCTCTATATAGACTAATCTGAGCCTAAAATTAAATTTAGAAAAAACCCTATATTAAAAATCACAAAAGAGAGCAAAGCACATTTTCTAATTTTGTGACTCTTCCATTAATCCCCCCAAATGGGAGCTGACAGGATATCCCATGCCATTGTATCTAACCACATACCTCAGGAAGCAATTACTATGAATACAATTTCTAATAAACTTGTACCCATCAGATGATAAGCAATTAAACATGCGTAATTATGGTTTCCATACAGTAATTTCTAAGCTGATTAGGTTTGTGTGCTTTACAAGCTGAATGGGGTGAATATTAATAGGCCCTTTTGGTTTGGCATTGCTGGTTAGAGGTGGCAGCTCATCAGTGACTCATATGCAAATAAGACCTCAGAAAGTGCATAAAGCCTGATTCCCACCTATTAGAACTGTCAGGAGAGGGAGGGACATGTCAGCGGGTAGCACATACATGAATATGCATTTGAATGAAAACCCCACACACTTATGGTTGAGCGTAGGAAATTATATAGTCTTTGTACATGCTTCTCATCACTTTTCTACTTGTGATATAATCATTTTTGTGCTCTCTTCTTTCTGTTCTTCCCTTTACTAGGGTATCCTGCAACCTAATGGTGAGTCTTCATACCCTCATTTATTGATTTTTTTTGTTTTAAATTTCAATTTAAACCAAGATGACTGCTTACATTTTTTGAATGGAGACCAACATTTTTTCTCATTCTCTGACAGTAAAACAGACATAACTTTCCCACTTCATTTGCTAAACTTTAAAATGATCTCTCTCTTTAATGTTTTATTGAGGAACTGGAGAATACATTTGGAAATGAATAATGCTGTTGTCTTTAACAGATTTCTGTGAAGATAGTAACATTTCTGGAGTTCCCGGAGGATTACATTCAACTCAGTGGTAAAAGTTTGAAAAGCATTCTCTCCAGCCAAACAGCCTTGGACCAACCACCGTATCAGCTGACCAGGGTGATTTCTAAAATATTGGTGCCCCTTGATGACTAATCAATATCTTGCTAATCTGAAGTTAGGAAAACCAAAAGCAGCTCGTTTGTTTTCAAAATAAT
>JAUZNJ010013913.1:0-17654 GCA_034780135.1 Jordanella pulchra
TATATATATATAGACACTGAACAAATTAGACACACGTCTCACAACAAAGTGCATTTATTTATTATTATTTTTTATTATTCAACATAATAATTATGCTTCTTTGTTAAAAAATAAGCTTGGGCAACAACAATGCTTTAAAAAAAATAATCTTTAGACAGTCAAATCCCACATCATCATTGACATTGTTTTTTCATAAAACCACCATTTATTCCTGTTAAATGAATGCAATTGACATATTTTCTTAACCTAAGCCTTATTTTTTTGAAAATCAGTTAAAAGCCTTTTGCAACTTTTAAAGCCTAATCAACCCCCATAATCCAGGGAAATTAAAACAAGTCAAGAAACCAATGACATGACATTCAAGTGAGCAATTATGTGTTGATTTACTGAAATTAGGAAATGCCTACAAGAAAGTGACTCCTTATTTAGACTTGTGTTACAAACAAAGTTGGGCTATGATCTAATTTTACCTTGACCAAAAAGTCAGGAGGATAAAAATGGTCTAAAACAACAACAACAAAAAAATCCTTGAAGATTATTGTTAGAGTAAATTTTTCAAGTATGCTTAACAATGCATTGATTTTAAGGCTGTTTAGACATTTCTACAGTGGGGGAGAATAAGCATAGAGGGTCCTATTCAGCACCTGTGGAGTTTAGATAATATATATATCTTTAAAAATATTAAATGTTGCTACAGCATGGGTAAGTCAGTTCAGCATGGGTAAATCAGTTCATTATCTTTAGTTTGTACTTTGTTTTTCTGATTATATTTTGTTTCTAGCCCAACTCAGACAGCCAGTTCTGGTATAATGGAAGTTTTACCGCGTGGGTTTTTCACAGGCAGTAAACATTTTTTTTTCTTTCTCATGAGCATTTAGGCAGTGATTTAATGGACATCCTGTCGATTTCAAATATTACAGGAAAGCACTGATAAAAAGTGTGGTTTGGGATTCCTAAATGGAAACAGACACAACTAAATCACAAGCATAGAAACTTTAATAAGTAAAAACATATTAAGAAGAAGCCAAAAAAGAAAATATGTATTAAATCTATATTAAAAGAAATAGATAGCTTTGTAATAATGCTTAAAGTCTAATCCACCTTAACAGCCTCTGATCAGAAGCCACAAGGTGAAAAGGCGCTGCAGAGGGAACGCGGTGAGATGTAGTGCACAAGAACATCATGTGAAGCTTCAGAAACAAACAGAAGAGAGCCGGTGACGCAAACCAACTAGAGATACAATCCCTGTTTATTGTTTGCTTGTCAGACGTCTGGCTGCGGCGTTCTGAAATCAGTCACAGCTGCAGCTTCTCCTTGCAGTTGGTACCACAAGAACAGCAAGGAACAATGATCCACTTAGTCAGCACCAAAATATATTATCTAAGGTTCACTAAACGAAGCTTCAAGTTCTTCTTAGATTATTTCTCACAGGAAGTTGAAGTTAGATTCACCACCGCCTGTCATTTTTTTTTATATCGTTTTGGGCACAGTGTCAAAGACTCCTTTTTCATTTAATTTCAGAGATATTTTCAGTATCTTTCATGTTGATCGAATCCTCCTGGGAATCCATCAGCATAATTTAACAAAGAAACGATGGCAGGGTTTTATAGTGCATTCATTTACGGAGTTTTTTTTAATTTGTCCTTTTTTTAAACTCAAGATCCACATTTCCAGCATAAATAATTAAATGTCGTAGTGTATTTAGTCATTATGAATTGATGTTGAAACAAATATTTATAACTGATTAATCATTAAGGTTTATTTATTAAATGTATTATGCATAATACATTGTGAGACTCGATGTCCAGTGGCAATAACAACACGCTAAAACAGTTATGCTAATTAGCTCAGGAGTTAGAGGCAGAGTTAGATGGAGGCCTTGAAAGATTAGTGTTCTTTAAAGGAACATATAAAAATATCGATCTCACCTGTTTGTGACTCTGCCTGCACACGTTCAGTGGATTTTTCACTCTGCACGGAAAAACAGGAAAGGCACATTCACACACGATAACCAAATAAACCCTTTCCACTCATTACCATTCACCAGAACAACTAATCTCACCTTATTATTATCATTTAAAGGCCTGTTGATAGACACATAGTGTCTGATTTTTCTGCGAAGGACAAAGGCATCAAAATTACATCAGATAAAATAAAAAGCTTTGATGAATGGAGGTATCCACTCTTTAGCTCACTCACCCTCCCTGTCCAATCACAGGTGTGATTTTCACATTTTGCTGAATGTTGTCTCCATTCTTCTTTTTGGCATAATAAATCCCCTGCCACTCCTGGAACGCAACATGCCCACATATTGGTATTTTTTACAGCTTATGATTATAAATAAGAAAAAGGAAAAAGTTAAAAGCATCCTGTTAGCGTGCGCAGCATGCCAGTGTTTGTGCAACAGGTGGTGGGTATTTTCAGAGAATGGCAGCTTGCTTTAATGGATAGCGGGAGCACCACTGGAGTCCAGTATGCTTGTTTCATGTCCACCCACTCCCACCCGCAGCTTAAAAAGACCCGTCCTGCTGTTGAGCCATGTGGGACTGACCTTCGCGCTCTGTGTAGTAAGATTACTGCACATGAAACAGAGCTGCTGGATGACCAGCGGCGCAGCACGCATGGTGCAGATATCTGGGGTGCTTGCACAACTGATAGTGAAGCAACGTGCAGCAGAGACAGCTTTCTAAAACTGTAGTAATAAAGCACAAAAAGTCTGTTTAAACCCAAAGATATGAAGTTACACTTTACCTTTCCTTTTAGTATACAGGAGTTTATCGTTTCAAGAAGATCAGGCTTATTCTTCTCACTTTTAGGCACTTCTATTATCTCCTTCCCTATAAGCTCGCCTTGTTGGTAGCCCATGATGGACTCATAGGCGGGATTCACATACTGTAGAGGGGAGGGGGTAACAAAAAAGATGAGTTGAGGCATAATAAACCAACGTCGCTTAATTAACAGAAGGAGTAAAAAACATTTTCAGCTCATTCGATTAAGACGAAAACACTCTGGAAACACAGGCTACAGTGTTTTGAAAGCATTTAAATGTCACAATCCACTACTACTCATGAAAGAGATCTGAGATCACAAGACATGAACAGGAGCTATAAAAAGGAACTGAGCAGAACAGAACAGAGGGAGAGAAGGAAAGACAAGCTTGGTTGGAAGGGAAAAAATTAAAAAAAGTAAAGCAAAACCTCCCACCTGAATAACTTGATCTTCAGAAGTGATCTCTATGGCGTCTTGGCTTTGTTCCAGAGCTGTGAATATGGCATTGCTAGCCCTGGTAGGCAGAGAAAAAACCAAAAACCAGCAACAGACATTAACATAGAGTTAAGCCCAAAAACATTCATAACCCTAGAAGATTTATGTATAAAAGTATTTCAGTTTAAACAAATAGCCGATTTCTGAGGGGGGAATGACAAAGACGACTATAAAAAGCCCTTTTTTTCTTTTTTGCAGAAATCTTTTAAAGGTCAAAAGGTTTCTGTGCCATCACCCTAATCTTCAGCTGCTTATCCATCAGATTCAAGTCAGGGTTATAACTTGGCCACTGCAAAGAGTAATTTTACTTGCAGCCAGACGAAATATGTTGGTAAAATCAAAAAAATATTTTAGCTCAGGGGTAGAGGTCATTTTAGGTCAATTAAAATATTTTGGGTTAAAATATGTTCTTACTGATCTATAGTAACTGTTCCGTGGCTTCATTTTATTTTAGTAATACCTTCTACAGTATTTTGTTGGTTATCAAGGTGAGATAGGTGGGAAAATGGGTTTCATTCATAGCTCATCAAGTGCTGCATGTCAAAGAAAAAAGAACCAAAGAAAAGTTTTTCTTATCCTGGTTATACTTCTAGTTATACTTCTAGCCTTCTAGTTCACCAACCCTTTAAACTAAATCAGAGAATATTTATAAAGGCAGTCAACCACAGATTTCTTCACAGCTGCTAAGTTCTAGTGGCCTGGGTGATTATTTAGATAAAAGACAAAGCTATTTTGACACTGAGAGTTAGCAACCTTTAGCTGTAGCGGAAATAGTCTGCCAGAATTATAAAAGGTAAATTCAGTTCATAGGCTTAGTCAGGCTCAGGAGGTTCATCCGAGGCTGTTTGCAGTAAAAAGTCAGCAGGGAAGGATGTGTTTGAGAATCTCAGCTATTTACTAAAACTGCTCAAAAACACAACAAAATGACACAAACATTTGAACATTTTATTAGTTTGTCTATTTATCTGTATATGTTTAATTGTCCATGAATATAAAAACAAACTCAACCAGTCTCAAATTTATTTTTAGTAGTTTTGAACCCATTTTCACGTTGGATTTTATTTATTTAAGTATACATGAATAAAAAAGGAAGTTTTAAATCTCAGGTTAATTAAAACTTAAAGTCCAAAAACTGCTTCTTTTTTTGTGTTGCATTGCAAAGCCATATCTTAATACAAATCAACACATGGAGCCTCTTGGAGAGGATGGCAAAAAACTATAAATATAAATGGACAAAGTGGACAAAGAGTGCAGAGCTGAAGTTTACTGCATCTCACAGACACAGGCTGTTCCAGCTTTTGTCCCATATACATTGATTGTTGCATGGTGGCTGATGGTTTGTTTACATATTATTCTCCATGTTGGCTATACAGTTTTGACCTGGTCTACTTTGCATTGGTAAACAGACATGGGGAACTAACCAATATTAAGGTTTTACAAGGTGTTAAAAAATTTATGATTAAAATAATGTTTTTGGCATAGTTCCTTACTCATAAAATCTTTTCTAAAGTATGCAAAAAAGTTGCTGTAGAAGAGCCCAAAAGACAGATATTTATTCAGGTCATATGAAACTTAGAGATAAACCATAACCTCATTCTTATTGAAAACATCAGAAAAAAAAGAAGAAAATTATTATTTTTTTTTAAATCCACAACTACCTTCAATTAGGTTCCTTAAATAAATGATCAATAAGAAAACCAATACTCTACATTTTGCCGTAAATGTAACATTTTAGCAGAAGTGGAAAAAAAACTGCTGTTATTCTGCCCTAAATAAAGAAACTACAAAATGGTTACCATATGCTTAATATCAAACCAGCTTATTCCTGTTAATTTCTAATTCAAAATGCTTCTTTATTTGGTTAAAACGAAGTAACATCAGCATGTCGGTTTTTATATTTTCTCACATGACGACAAGCTGTACGTTCCTAAGGTCACATCTGCTGTAAACTGAACGACTCTTTCAGAAGTATTATGTGTCTTTGTTTAGTTGGAGTATAAAAGGTGCACCTTTTCAACTGCAGACATTTTTTGGCTTGGTGTGTCCAAGGTGAAGGGTAAGGAGGGATGTGAGGTGTAGAACGCGTCATTCACCACTGATATAGGGCACGACTCACCTCAGTTTGAACTGTGCCCGCACCTCTCCGTGCTCCAGCTGTAGCAGCTCATTGTAGCAGGCCATCATATTGGCATTTTCCACATACCTCTAAGGGTCAGAGCAGCACAGGTCAGTCAGAAATGGATAAAAACCTACAACTTGCAAAGATGATCTATGTCAGAACATCATCCAAAAAAAAAGACCTTTATTGAAGATTTTTATCTTTCAGGGGAAAAAAAATAACTCATTAGCTACAAATCTAAATCGTATCAGTGGAAAACTACATTTTCAGGCAGCATAAAACACACACTGTGTACTTTAAGCTTACCCTATTAAAGCCAGCATTGATCAGCGGCATCACAGAGGCTTCCTCTCTGTCTGGCCTTAGAAAAAAAAAGAAATAAAAAGAAAGAAACACATGTTAGAAGCAAAGTAGCACATGACAAATGGTTAATTACAGGATGTCAGAAGGTTTGCTACAGATGACAGGCTGCAGGCATGCTCACTAAGGTGATCCTTTTTCTACCAACGTTTCCCCTAAATCACAAGCTACCTACTGTAGAAGGGACAATGCAAGAAAAGAGGAGAGAAAAAGTGTACCTTTTCACAACGGCGACTATCACAGTGTTTTCTGAGGAGTTGACCGCTCTAATTGACCTGAATGTAAACAGAAAGAGCCTTTTAGTCAGTGAGCAGGCGGGTGGAAAAGCCTGTGGCATCGAATCAATGTATTTTCAGTTTTTCACGCTCCGATTCTCACAGGCAGGCAGAACACAGAGGTGGAGCTTTACGAGCGGGCCGAGGCCTCTGAAAGAATGCAGTGTACGGGGCCATTCGTCCGCCTGTGGTTTCCCCCAGTCAGTGGTCATAAAGGCCCTTTAGTTTCCCCCCCAAACTGAAGCCCAAACTTATACACTGAACATATGGATTGGCCAAAATGACTGGGGTTAACATACACTCCAGGCATGGCAAATTAATGTTTGAAAAATGCCCTTTGGTTTTAGCCAAGGCTAAAGATAGACAGTGGTATGGGCCAGACACCACACGTTTCTTAGTGACATAAATCCACTAGGTAGAAGGCAAAAGAAAAGTAAGGCCGACCAAAATGAGCCGCCCATTTACCCGAACACATAATGAGAAGCAGAACCATGCGGACTGAAAGTCGTAAATAAAGTGCTGCAGATGGTCCAATCAAAGTCACCTGGTGTGTGTTAGATCAAGGGTCGTGTTAGGATACCATTAAGGGCCAAAAAAATAAAAATAAAGGAAAAAGAAGTCATTACCAGAATCCAGTATAATATTCATGTATCATAGTAGCAACAATGTAACTAGTAGAAGTAGTACATGCTTATGTTATTACAAGAGGGTTGCTTTAAGAAATACAGAAAAAGGAAAGAAGAAGAAAAGTTATCAAATGTTTTTAGGGACAAAAATTTATTCAGCATGTAAATGTATTTTATTTGAAAGTAGTCAAAACAATTTTTTAAAAACCTAGTAAATTTAAAGTCAAGGTCACACTTTTGCCTATCTCAGGCAGTCTTTGACTACTAAGCACACGCATTTTTACTAAAGGTCAATTTAGAGATGCCAATTAATCTAACACTCATGTTTTTGGACTGTAGGAGGAAGCCGGAGTACCCAGAGAGAACCCACACGTGCACAAGTAAAACATGCAAACTCCATGGAGAAAGACCCAGGCTGGGAATCAAATACAGGACATTCGTGCTACAAAGCAGCAGTGCTACAATCGTTTAATTTCAACAATTTCAGTTGAATCTAACAGAGAATCTGTGGAGGGAGCTAAAGATAAGGGGAAAGGCTATGAAGCCTTCGAACATACCGGCACAGTGCTTCAGCGTCAAAGTGTCTGGAATGTCTGTGGTCAATGATGACAAGGTCGTGATGCTTCTCTGAGAAGCATTCGAGAGCGGATTCAGGCGTCCGCGCCATGCTGCACCTGTAGTTGGCCTTCTCGCACGCCCAGCAGAAGCCATTACTTTGACTGTCCTCTTTGGCAAAAACTAAAAGTACCTGCAACACAAGAAATGACCAAGCATATGCATATTAGAAGTTGGTATAGTTACTGAAGTAAGACCACCTGCAATTCAAGATAAATAATTGGAATACTATTTAAGGCATCCTTAAAGACATGCATTATTTATATTTTTTGCAAACCCTGATAAAAAAGTCAATAAAAGAACATAAATATTTATTCATTATAATATCCGAGGTGATGAATAAAGAGTTTTTATTTTGCAAGAATTATTGATACTCTTAACAGTATCTAAAAAATACATGTAATTTTAGCATTTTTATATTGATACCTTACATTTGTAATGGATCAAAGTGCTCAGTTATCTAATGACTTCCTATTTAAATCTCTGGGATTAGACACATGGTTAGATATAAATTATTATAGACAGTTCTCAAAATTTGGATAAAAAAGTGGTATGCATTTAAGTAAGTCCAATTTGCATTTATCTTCTCAAGGAAATAGTCAGAAAAAAAAGACACAACTCTAAAAATTGCTACTGGAGAACAACAGACACTTTAATTTTTACTTTGTGATTATGCTAATGAGACATTCTTATGAACAAACTGTATAATATATTGAAAGAAGCATCAAAAATGTTGACCTTAAAAATTTAGTTTGAAATATTGAAGTTATGACAGAATTAAGCAATTATCGATAATAAACTAACACTATTATCTAGAATTTGGATAATGTTATGAAAAAATAGGCAAATTAAATGTGAGAATTTATTATACCATAACATAAGCATATTAATGGGAACAAGCTAGTTTTATTGGTAACTGTTTAAACTGTAATACAAGGGTTTAAAAGCATGTATATATGCAAATAAATTCTACATAAATAATTCATTCATTCATTCATTCAATTTTCATTGTAACTTTTTGTTAAAATTAAAAAGAATAAGAAAACAAACAGATATACAAGTGAACAGCGACCAAAAAATTGACAAATCCTTTTTAAGTAAAACATTAATGATGGGGCCCTTTCACAGCATGCATGCTTTTACAATGTATTTGGATACACAATAAAAAAAATAAAACTTGGGACCATAGCATCATTAAATCATAAATCATCATAAATTCAAGGTTTGTCCAGTTGAAGCTTTGGTTAGATGGCTCCTGAATGGTAAATTAAGAATGAACACCAAGGAAAGAGTTGTCTGAGTCCTTCAGATGGTTGTAGCAGCTCAGGACTCTGGCAAGGGATTTACAGAGATCTTAAAGAACTTGAAAAATAAAAACTATAACGCACAGAGTAGGAAGCGTGATGGTTGGGGAAGCTCTGCACTATATCATATCCCAGTTGTGAAAACATGGGTAAAATAGTTTAGGCTGAAGCTTGCAACAAGACACTGACTAAAACATTCAAAGAACTTAAAGAAGAAATTAAAATATAGAAGAGTCAAAGTTCAGATTTTGATAATAAGCTTCAGAGCTTCTTGAAATGGCAGAAAGCCCACAAGATTAAAAAGAAATGGAAAGAACATCAAAACTCACTCAAATGAAATGGGACATACAGTTTTGAGCTGGTAATCAGGGATTATCCAAGTAAAATATAGAAAGGTGTGTTGCTGTGCATTACAATGGGAAAGGTTTTAGGGTTAGATATACAAGAACTGAGAAAAATTGTTGCTCCCAATTTAAGATGTCAGATGTTTGGTTTTTGTGTCACAGTCGTCTTACTTGTAAAATGACCTGATCTGTTTCATAAGAAGATATTCAAACAGTGAACCAGGAGTAATGTATGCTACAGGATTAATGAACGATAACCAGAGAGCTAAAGCAAAAAGGGATTTAAACACCTGAGAGCAACAACAGCTCACAGCTGTCGTCACTGCGCTCGTCCTCCTATAATCAGCCTACAGTGTGACCCGCAGGCCCAGATTGATCAGGCTCAGCTCTTATTCCTGTGCGTCACAAGTTTTATTGTCCGCCATGATGATCTATGACACAATTAGTCGAGGTGGCCTTGACTCCTTGCAGCCCCCCCAGACCCTCATCCCCCCATCAAACCCTCCAGATCTGCCAAGGGTATGGCTGAAAGTGCTGCAGTTACCATCAAGCCAGCCATTGAGAGCGAACTCCCTCTCTGCCAACACGTTTTCATGCAAAATCCCCCCTCCCTCCCTCCGCCTTCCCTTCACTTGCGTAAATACTGGACGGGAGATTTAGGCCCGCCTCCCGGAGCAGTGCTGCACTAAGAGTAGATTCATGAGTCACTCTCTCAAACAGACGTCATCTCCGTCTGTTGGCAGGCAGCAGAGTGAATGTAAAGAAAAGGAAGCTTGTTCTGCACGTTTAACTTTGCGTAGCACCTGTGAGGTTGAGTCAGGACAGAAGGACCAGGCTGCAAGAACTTGTTGTTTTGATCCACATGGCTCCCCATTTTCAGCTAGCTCTAAGTAGACTGAAGAAGAAAGGCAGCAAATCTTCTCGTCTGACAGAGGTGTTTTAAAATGTAAACCATATTCCACATGCTGTAGGAGTATTTTGCCTACAAGCAGCAATAAGTGCACAGGTCATAAATACATCACCTCTGAGTCCTGCAACTATGTTTGGTACGCAGAGGGAATTAGATCAGAATTCCACATTGGGATGTTGGGAGGAGAGTCAACATTCCCGCAGAGGCTTTGGACCTGCTAATAGAGGCCAAGATCAGAAACTCAAAGACAGATTCACTTTGATTTAGTTGTGTGAAGATTTATTTGGAAATAAAAAACATATTTATAAATATAGAAAAAATACAACAAAGCAGAAACACATACAAGGCAGTAAAAGTCACACTGGGGGAAAGAAAAAGAAGGTCAGCAAGCATTTGGCAGTGACTGATCCCCCAGTTTAGACAACATGATTTTGAAAACAGAAAGGGTCCAGCCAGATCCTGTGAGGCGAGAGAAAAAGAGGAGGAATAGAGGAGGAGGGCATGGCAGGATCAGCTGTGAGTGACAAAAACAGGAAGGGGATATCTCTCTACCTCGTTTTCCTACCATGGCCACACTCAAGTGCATCAAACAATGAGGTCCAGTTTGTGAGCTCACAATACACAGCATTTTTTTAAGAGGGTTTAATTCTCTAGAATAACCCCAGCTGTGTTTTTTAGTTGGAATATAAAATGTTTACAACTAAATAATTCACCCCAGTAACCAATCAAAATGAGGAAACAGAACATTTCCAAAACAGAACAAAAAAAAAATCTATCAATAACCCGCTTCATAAGACAAGGATACTGATTACATTTTCTGTATTCTCATCCTAAAGAGCAAAGGTATTTCTGTAAGGAAAACATGTTTCCTCAACTCTGTAATACCTGCTTGAATTGAGGTTTAATAACAAATTCTAATGCTTTCAATTGCCATGAAAAATCCTACAGAGCTATATTCCAGGTTTTCTCACAGCAGCATCAACACATGTTGCTGTATCATGAGCCAATGAAGGTCAGAGAAGGTCACACCTGCAGTGACGAAATTGGTAATCCTCTGTGCAGTCCTTCCAGAATGTGTATTGTTCACTATGGTATGTTCCCAGTCTCAAATATTTGGCAACGTGGCCTTGACAGCCCAATGCCGCATTCACACAATACATCCGTTCCCTCCTCTTTGTTTGCATGATTCTTAGAGAGGATTGGTGGCATGTTCAAGATATTCACTATTTACTGTAATTTCTAACAAGTTTTAAATACTAATCCTTGCAAGAAAAAAAAAATACAACAAAGTACAGACAGTTACACAAAGTTTAGCTCTAAAACCCAATACTCAGCTGCTAATTGATAAAGGCATTAACAATCTACTGAAGCACTCCGGCTAGCCATTGTTTACAATACCTGAAGTGGGTCTTTAAATAGCTTCATTGGTCCAAACTGCACCTCCGTTAATGTGGTCTGAAAAAAAAGGGATATAAGGGTTAGAAATGAAGAAAACTGTTTAAATATTGGCTTTTTAACTTAATATTATTTTGTGTTCTATCTTAGAGCTCCAGGGCATTCCTCTGACCTGATTAAAACTTCCAATAGTATATAAAGGAAAACAAATGTTTTAAATACCCCAAGAAATTATAGATTTTATTTTTTGGGGGGAGGACACTAAAAATAAATTTGAGACGACCACTACTAGTAGGCAGCAGTGTTTTTAATAAACCATTTACAGTTGGGTTTCAAGGAGCAGAAATTAGACATTTCAGAGAAATTACCATGTTTGGTCATGATGAAGAAAACACAAGTGAGTATTAGCAAATAATTTAACACAGATGTAGCATTTAAACCTCTACTAGAGGAATTTTGTTATTGAACTGAGTGTTTATTCTACAAAATAAAACACAAACCCACTTCAAATATCAGCAATACAATTTATAAAACCTTTAAAAACCAGTATTAAGTTATTCATATTTTGCTTCCAAAGATGCTGAGTTTTATATTATGTTGTGAAGTATAATCTTTGGTCAGAAGAGCTGAAGTTCTTATAAAGCAGAAGTTCCCAAACTTTTCTGTTTCTAACCCAAAAAATGGAACCAGAGTCGACTCATGACCCAGATTATTGTTGGTGTAAACAAAGATTTCTGAAAAACTGAATTACTGGTGTAGAAGGAACAGATTCTGGACGTTACAGATGTGTCATTTTTCAATTGGCCAAAACAATAAAACAAAAGTTGGTGCAAATGTATAAACCCTACTAAATCACTGCCAAACCTTTGTTTATTTTTACTTAAGGAATTATCAAACTGACCCCCCTGTTAAAGAATAAGATATATTTGCAGGTATTCAGAGAGTTCAAGAAAAGAGTCCAATGTTATTAAGTTGAACATCACAAACAATTAGAGTTGTGTGCAATATTTACTAAAATCACTTTCTTTGCAAAAGAAGCCAATATTGCACTAAAACACTGACTGTTAACTCAACCCTGTTAACTACTTTTATATCTAAAAACACCACTGAACTATTTGTTATTTTTGGTAAGCTACTAAGAGCTATAGGTTGGAGACTTCAGACTGAGACTAATGAGTAAAAACATTGTACAAATGTACTCTGTAAAAATAAATACCATTTAATCTTTAACTGACAGACAATAATGTAAAATAAGTCAGGCAGTTAAGATATATAAAAAAACTAATCTGTAAAGTAAGTTTCGGCCAAATCTCCAGTGAGTAGCTGTAAGCTAATCTGTTTGTTTCCATACTTTATGTTTCCCACTTCCGTATTTGTTGTCGCTGCATTATTGAAAATCCCACTGGGCATGGAGTATTTTTTACTATCAAAATCAAATCAAAAACTTTTGAATCAGGACACCCATTACATTTAATATACATATTTTCCGCTAGTAAATCTTTGCATTCTTGTTAGTGATAAAAGGCCTTACATAAAAGTAAATTTTATTTCTGTAAAAACAAAATACATTTGCGACAGGCCACTGGTAAAAGGGTATCTAAAGAAAAAATTTGAAGTGTGTCTCTGCCAAATTGTTCAGGGATGATCTCTGAATTATTCATGTATTAATAAAAAGCCTTCCCTTAAAATAACTGACAGATAAGCCTAAGTCGAAGTAAAAATTCAAAAATCCTAAGAATACTTTAAAAAAAAACAGGAAATGTTATTGTGTTTCTCACTTTATTCCCTTTAAAATGAACAGATTTGGAAGCAGATCATTCCAGAACTCTTAGCTCTGTTACTAGCGCACCAACACACACAGCTGCTATGTCCTACACCATTCAGTTGATAAATAAGAAAACTGACAAGAAAACAGTGTGAACTGGGCTGAAATCTTGCTGAGGCCCATAGAAATGTTGGATCCTTGTATTTATACTGTAAAAGTAACTATAACCCACTGAAACCTTCCAGCAGAGACACAAACGAACAACCATGGCAACTGCACTCCCAGACGGCCATGAAGCTGTGTTACACATCCAACAGCACATTAAAGAACAGAACAAAGAGTCCAAAGCTACGATGCCAGTTCAAAAACTCCCAGGAAGGAGCAGTAAAATTCAGGACTGCATCACGATTCTTTAATTAAGTTGAAAAATATTTAGCTTTATTATTTTTACAGAATCAGAATCAGAATAGGGTTTATTGCCATTGTTAGTGAAGGAGTTCACAAACTAGGAATTTTTTATGGTACAGGAGTATCTTTGCACTTAATTACCCACACATCACCTTATTTATTTCATTTCCATGCAACCAAATTACTCAAAAAGGACTTTTATTTTAATTACTGACTTTGGAAGACTAGGAATTTTAATACAGAAGCAGAGGATCCCTATTTGCCAAAAGCAAACATTAAAGAGATAAATGCATGATTTACAAACTTCCCTAAATAAAAGTGAACTATTACTTAAAATAACAGTATTCTTATTTCTGTTTGACCTTTAACTGAATATTTGACAGCTAACAAAAAAAGGTAAAAACAAGTTTTAACTAATATGATTTTCATAAGCACACCTATTCTGTCAGCATATGATTTAGTTTCCTTCCTGCTAAAAGGAACCCCACTCAGGGGTTAGTAACCATCGCGACCAAAGCCCCACACAGGCCACCATCCCTCTAGAATTCCTCGTCTCCGTAAACAATCTACACGTGAGGGGGAACACAGAGAGGAATGTCAGAGCGTTCCAGGGCCGCAGCAAATCAGTTCTTGCTAAATTGTAAGCCTTTAGAAAGCTCCATGAAGCAACAAAGAGGCATGGAGGTCTGGGGGTGGGGGCGTGGGGGTGGGGTGTTGCAGATTAGCCCTTGGTTGTGGCCAACTTGACGTCATCCTGATACAAGGCTATTTGTTGGAGTTGTCTTCAAACAAGGAGTATTGAATCAGGACGGCAATGAGCTGGTGCCTAGAGGATCATCTGATGCTTCACGGACTGGAGAACCCGATCGCATGATAGCCTCATGCTTATGGGAGACGAGCTACATGGGTTAGAGAAATGCTGGAAACAAAATGAGTTCCCTTTTTTTAAATCAGGTAATGTTTAAAATTAACTCAGCAACTTCTGACACAATGATGGTTGAGGACATGAACTGTTCTACCTCTGCAGAAGACATGATAAGCTAAAAGACATTGGATAGAAGAAGTCTCAGCGTCCTGGTGCCATAATTTAAATATTATTCCGCAAAAATATACAGAAGCTATTTTGCTCTGAAGAAAGGTGACTGAATGATCAAATTTGATCATTTCTGCCTTTGTCCTGTGGCAACCCTGGGAATATCTGCTAAAGTAGTGATCTTACACAGAAATAACTTCAGTGAGCAGCAAAAACAAAGGATGTGACCTTGTTCGTGAAGTTAGTCAGACTCAACAAACAGCTTGGTCCTCAGCATTGCTGTTTTCGGAGTATACATTCCAACAACGTAAAAAAATGTAAAAGCTGTATTTTGGGGAGATGGTGAAGAACAGGACCATGACATATTGAGTTTGGATATAAAGCCTTGAGCTGACAGCAAGCTAGCAAACACAGTGCGTAAGACATTAATGTCTCCATGTGGAGAGACTACTCTGTCTGACTGACAAAGATACATCCAAACTGCAGCTAAGGTTGTGTAACTTGTATAGCAAGGTTGCCACACAAAAACAGAGCTAGAGCAGTCTTCCATCATTTTAGGGAAACATACAGTACGCACACATGCACTGTAATGAATCATTCAGCCAGGCTTTTGCAGCCCAGCACTCAACTAGAGGCAAACCATGCAAGAAAAGAGAGAAAGTAGGCCACGGAGGTGAGACATGGTGTGGATTCCTAGCATGTAATCCCTGTTCCATCCTCTTATTACACATTACTGAGTTATACCAGTCACACCTGGGATCACACTCTTCAGCATGGATTTGTGTGTGTTCAGGATGACTTGTTAATAAGGCAACACGTTTTTTTGAGCTGCAGGAATAGTGAGCATTTGTCTGAGATCAGGGAATAACTAAATGTACTTAAAACTGATGAAGCTTGGCTTTACTATTAAACTAAGTCTCTGTCTCATGAGAAAAAACTCATACCCTTTTAAATTTCAACTAACAAACATAAAATAATGCTAATAATGCTAACCTAAAAAGTCTTAATCTAAATTATAAATTATAACCCTTTTGCGTAAGCATGCCATATTCAAAATATCTAGAATGCTGGTGAAAATAAATAATGCTGTAAGAAAAATAATTTGAATCTTTGCAAACAATTATTTTAAAAATATGACACAATATACATTTCATACAAATTTGATTTTCCCACTTTTGATATTAAAACAAGCTGGGTCAGTATAGTCAGTTTAAACTGGGACCAGAGCTGTTAAAAAAAGTATAATTAATATATTTTCCTACATTAAAACAAAGCTTTGTTCCTGCAGTATAAGAAGCAAGAAACTGGCAAATCTTGGAAAATGACAGAAAAAGGGATCTTCAAAACAACAGATTTTTAAAAAAGGCCATGTGGTGTACGGTTTAAGCGTGTAATAACTGGTCCAGACTTCTTTTGCATGAACTGCTGCATCCATTCAGCGTGATATGATATTAACTTCTCAGTAGATGATTGCACTGAATATGGACTTGATAAAACAGTGAACCCACACCATCAGATGATATGTTTCAGTAAATCATCGCTGACTCTGAAAACTACAGGCTAAACCTAAAAGAGTCATTCAACTCTTGGTTCCTTAGATTTTTTTTTTAACCTTGATTTTCAGCTGAAATTCAACATTTTATTTCATAAAAAAAGGAACTTTGAGCCAAAGTAGAGCTTTTTTTCTCCAGCCTGGTTAAGATGCTTCTGACGCTGTCTCTGGTTCCGGAGGTGATTGAAATCAAGCAATAGGATATTCCTAAAAAATGTCTTGGATATGTCTACATTTAACAATGCATGCATTTCTTTTTCCCATATGAACCATTTGACAACATGAATGGTTTTGCAAAGAAATGGTCCAGGTCCAGTATTTTGCTGACAAAGAAGAAAAGAAGCACAAAGTATAAAGTTCACCTCATGAGGTTTCTGCTGCTACCTTGGTATTTAAATGTAGCTGTGTGTTTCCACGCTCTGTGTCAAACTGCCCCAGTACAGCTGTGGCTGTAATATAGCTTACCACAATCAGCATGCAGAGCTGGTTGGGGGTCCTTGGACTTGATAAAATGAAACACAAGTACAGGCCATTTATAACTTTTAACATTTGTACTTAAGTGACCTATTCTTAAGTTACATACCCACTTTCTGCTTTTGGTACAACCATGAATTCTCACTACAAGAAAACTGCTCCATGGTCTGGATAAACCATACCTCGCCTGGCAGTTGTGGCCATACCAAGGTAAGGATTCAAGGTCCATTCCAGGGTCCTGGACTGGGTGTCACACTGGTTTGATCAGGCCAAAAAAACAAACTCCTGCATGGGTAATTGGATTTCCAGCGTTTTGTGGTTAAAGCACTGTCATAGAGTGCTGAGTAAGAGAAGAGAAGAAGGTTTATAGAAGTAAAAGAAAGGCTTTCAAACTCAAACGTATTTCACCTACTGTTGATAATGGTTGCAGTTGCACTGGGATGCAGAAACTTTTCATTCATAAAAAAAGTATCACATCATGAACTGGGAACACTACCTCTTCAACTTCACTTCAACCCAACATTTAGGCAGTTGGAACTAGTTTCTTATTTTAAAAAAAAGAACAAGGATCTAAAACACAACAGGTTGTTTAGTAATAGATAAAGTCTCTTAATTATGAACTTTTGTGTGGCTCTGACCTCAATCTACTTAAAATGTATGGCTATGCTTTAAAGCTGGTTCTGTTCCAAGAAATAACCAATGTAGATTAGGTTTACCGATTCCTTCCAGAAGAGTAGTTAAATATCCATTGAGATATAAAAGAAAAGTTTGGTTAAGCTTGAGTGCATTTCATCCTCTCAATGTTTAAATTCTGCAGGTAGTCTTTTTGACAAATCCTGTACTGTGGGAGAAGCTGTTGACATTGTTGAGGTTAGAGTTTGGTAACTGAAAGTGGAAGTATGGTATGGCTCATCTGAATAATAGGTTGACCCAATCATAACACCAATACTCAGCTGTGCTTAACCCACAAACTATGGCTACAATTAAGAGAAAATAAACTGGCTTTCCTAAGTTCTTTGTAAATAAGCATTGTTCCAATAAAGATAGAAGACAACCAAAAATAAATCTTCTTACATTTTCCATCAGGAAAGTATCCAAGCTTGATACAAACTATTCATGTCCTACAATTTAAAGCTGCGTTAAAAAATTCTTCCTCCAAAAATTCACCAAGGCTGCTTTTTTGTCTAATCAATCTAATCTTATTATGCCC
>JAUZNJ010013924.1:0-13983 GCA_034780135.1 Jordanella pulchra
AGTAGGCTGACAGGAAAGGGGTTATGAGAGAGGGGGAGAGACATGCGGGAAAGGACCACAAGCCGGATTCGAACCTGCGTCGCCCGCGTCGAGGACTAAGGCCTCCATACATGGGTTGTGCGCACTAACCACTGCGCCACCTGCACGCCCATGGTAGTAATGTTTAACACTAAAAAATAGCATTGTGTCAACCCTGGTTAAATTTAATGTCAAAAGCTGTTAAAGAAGTTATAAAAAATTTTGGTTGGGTACTTAATCTCTGTGGATGAAGAGTTCTCTGTCAACTGTCAGCATGATATATGAATGTATAGCAGAGGCCAAAGAAGTGAAGTGGGAATTTTTGGCTGAACACCCAGTTCATCAGAGGTCTTCCCACTTGCTTTGTTGACTGGATGGATATAGGAAAAGAGAGAAAAAAAGTGGCTAAAGCAGCATTTGCTGTGAGGAAAGTTCTTTGGCCTCACCAGCTATGTGGAGGCACTGGGCCAGCCCTTAAGTCCAACACCAACTGAGGGTTGCAGCCAACATATCCCACCCAACCATCAAACCTAACACACCCTTGAATCACGTTGGTGCCAAGCAAACTTTGTTTTTTACTAACCAGATCTAAGGCAAAGATCCCTGCTAAGAGCCTAATAAAGGGAGTCGTGTCCTGAAAGTCTGAAAGTGAGAAAGGTCATTTGGGTTGAGTCCTACATGAGTAAAATGATTCATATTTTCTGTCATCAATGAGGAATCCAAAAATCAAACCACCACATAAAAACATGACTCTTGAAGTTTGAATGGTCCTAATTTCACCATTCCAATGGTTTCTTTTATTCTTTATCCTCTCATCTTCTTCCTCCACTGCTGCTTCTCAATCTGCTTCTCTTCAAGCATTCTCAGTGATGGCTGAGCCACAGCTGTGCCCTCAGTGGGATTGGTTTCTGCATGCATGCACTGACTTGGTCACACATAGAGAATGAGCCAAATCAAAAGCTAATCACCAACAATTGTGCAAATAACCTTTCCCATGTGTCGAAGGGAATTGTGAAGGGGCAGCTGGGGATTTTTATATTTTTTTTTTGCGGGGGGTATTTGGTGGTTCGCTTAGTAGAGTAGGTGGTGTAAAAGAACAGGAAATCCACAGACCACCTGTTTTGTAGAGCCTAGGCCTAAACACCCAGGGGCCAAATTATACTTAATAGCCATTGACTGTCAGAGCTGGCCCATCCCATTACAATGTTTCCAAAAAAGGGAAAGCTGGTGTTAAACAGTGTGACCACAGACTGGTCTAATTTCAAAGTCACAGAAATGTCCTCGGGAAATTGCTTGAAAGTGTATTTCAATATACTGTAGCCTATTTAACCTCTATTTAGTTCATAAATAACCATATCCTATTCTTGTTACCTAACCATTCAACCTTTGGGGACAGAATGGCAATGCAAGATACAGTACAACTTCTGATTTAGTTAGTGTGGCATCTGCGCTCACATCTGCAGGAAGTTCAACAAAAATGCTTGAAAATCTATGGTATTATATATTTTTTAAAACTGTTGTTTACTGAATAAAAAACAAGAAATGGATATATTTGTCACAATAAACACTAATTTCTAATATATTTAGTTTTAATTTTAAGATTTGCAACTTGCTAGGGATACATTTTTTTAAACTTTTGTTTTGCAATGCAATTTTTTCTATTTTTTTATCAAAGCTTTCGATACTCTGTCACACCAGTGTATATATGCATGACGTTTTGTTTCCATATGAATTCATTCAGAAATTTTGTGCATAGAGCATTTTATTTTAGAAATGAAATAGAAAAACTCCACATTGTTCAGCAATGTAGAAATGTAGTTGTGTCAGTATTAAAACAATTAGTTATCCAGGTTAACAACACTACACAAATATAAAAAACATAAAATGAAAATAAACATTAACAAAGAAAGAAAAAAAAGCCCATTTACAAAACAAAACAAAACAAAAACAAAGCCTACTTTCTATGGTAACAGAATAAGTTTAAAAAAATACTTATAGAGCAGGAACAGCTGTGTCTATAGGAGGCAAAATTGTGCTAACTGGCATTGGCACAAACACATCCTGAGGAGATAATAACTGTGTATAATTGTGTTGTTGTTGTTGTTTATATATATATATATATATATATATATATATATATATATATATACTTACATTGAGTCTGTTAGGTGCAGTTAAGATTGAAAGCATAGAGGCATCTGCAGTATGACTTCCATGATGCAAGATGCAACAGATCTTTTGACCATGAGCCATGTGCAGAAAATAAGTGTAAATGATGTGTCAATAACGCATAATTATATAAACCTTTGGGATTAACCTTTTTTTTTTTGCAAAAGTCAGAAACCCCCTCAAGTGAGCATAAAAACTTCTTTGTGAATTTAAGGTAGTTTTTATGAATTTTGCCAATTCCATCAAGCTTTTCTGGTGCAATACTTAAAAATGCACATTAGAAAAGTTGATGGAAATCCAGCTGGTGGTTATTAGGTAACTGAGACACAATTTTCTTTATTCATAAACTTCAGCCATGGCATGAAAGAATTCTGAATATCAGAAAATATCTGGAAATTCCCAGCTACAAAAACCTACATCCTGGAAAAATAACTTTAGAGCACAGCTGTGAGCACCAAATTATTTATCCAAAGGATTCATTTGAATTATTTATTCCCTCATTACTGTATACATGACATTAGAACAAGTTGTGTATTTGAAAGCTAACAAGCATTTCCTTTTTTTTATGTTCACAGTGTAGTTAACTTTGTCAAAAGCTTATACACTGAAACTTAAAAAACATAATTAGTTTTTCTCTTTGTTTTGTTACACAGAATCACTTCTTTTCATCACTTTTAAGTTGGTTCTCAGATTTAATTTATGTCAGGAAATAATAGTAAATGGCAGTGGTAAGAGCTAAAACAACCAATCCAGTTGTCATCATGGCTTGCTAGGGAAATCCTCTCTGTACCTCACCCCCACCACACTCCAAGGCTTTACATTTTATCTCAGTCAAACCATACAGGAGAAAACAGAGTTTTAAGCTGCAGTGAAAGCAGCATTAAAGTTTCGCGTAAAGAATGACTGACACAAGGGACAAAACCTGGAATCTCTGGACTTTATGTTTGTGTATCTTTTTCCATCCTTCCTGCTTTTTCTGAGTTTTTTTTTTCTCTTTTACTCTTCACTGAATTTTCTCAGAAGTCATATCTAGAAAACGAATGCGGCTCTCTTGCAGATGAGATGTGTTCATTTGTGCGTATCAGACAGCAGTACATGTTGTACAGCTTTGACAGGTTGGACATCGTCTAAACAAAGAGAGGGAATTCTGTGAAGCTGGCTCTGAAGACGATCAGTTTGTGTGTAGAGAGGCGTGGAAAAAGAGGGATTGCCGAAGGCTATGTCCTCTTGGCTTTTCTTGATGCAGATTCTCAGGTTACATACAGGAAGGATTTGGTCACAATATCATGGATTACACTGAAGACTGGTCATTCTTATGCTGCCTGACCATTTGTTTAAAATACAGTAAAAACAAAATTCTGCTCATTCATCCAAATCTGGTTGCAGATTATGGATTTCCTCTGAACCTTAAAAAACCAATAGCTAATAGATTGACACACTCTCACAAGGAACCTTTATATTATCACAATTTCAGTTCCCTGTCAAAACTAGAGTGAATATTACTAAATGCATTTGTTGAATTTTAAACAAAGTGTCTGAAAGGGATAGAAAGATTTTTAAGCAAGTTTAAAACTGAAACGATTGTTTATGCCATACAGGCTGATCTTAGTATTTCAGAAAACGCTGATTTGAACTGCAGTGTAGGCGTATGGATCTTTTGATGACTACTTTCAGCAGGAAAAAAAAATTAAAAAAAATTCACGAAAGCTAAAATATCTTTTTTGTTTGTTTTTTATTTCACATAACAGTAGGTTCACATAATTACAATTGCCTTCATGGTTACCAGATCCTATTCCAATAGAGCATATGCAATGACTGGAATGCAGCTGGCAATTCACATATGGAGCAAAATCTCACAGGAATGTTTTGAGCACATTTTTAAATCAGTGTCATGTAGAATAAATTTAAACATGAAGCCGAAAGGAACCAACCTAGTCCTAGCGATGTATGTCTATTAAAGTGGCCCCATAGTGTTTATCAAAATTAAATAAGTGACATATAATATTATCATTATTTAGGGTGCAATGATTCTAGCTGATGCAGTCAGATGATATCGACTTTACAAAGGTCCCTCGATAATGAGACTGGTTCTTTCTGAGGATTGTTATAAGAGATTTAAAATATATTTTCTTTGTTCAATCTTGTATATTACCTTAGAACTGATAACAAAGTAGAGCAAGGTAATGCTATGTATTGTAATAATTTGTCAAAAGATGACAATTTTAATTTAAATATTTTTAAAGTTAAATAATTTAAAAAAATGTAATTTATTATTTACAGGAAATTGAAAGTGGAAGAAAAAAGTTACATATAAATTAACCCACTTTATCATCTTGACAGTCTAAATTGCCGAAAACTCATTTCTAAAAAGTCTATGATTGAAAGTTTTTCTTTAGTCGAAGAAAAGCTTTCAGTTTCTGCTGCCGTTGATAAAAAATAATTTCTTTAAACTTTTCCACAATGAACTGTGACCTCATCCTAAAAACATTTAAACGTTTGCCTTTTAAATTACCTGAATCACCTCAGCTACAGTATATTTTTCGTCACAGACCATAATTAATCCCTCTTTTCTAGAACTCAGGGAAGTTTGAATGTTTTTAATTAACTTGTCATGTACCTCTAATTCACCTGGTGAAATATTTTTTCCTTGGAACGGAACCACATTAGTGAGGAAGGAATGAAAAAGATTGGAATGAAAATCTTTGATGACTGCAAATAACCACAGTGCGTGTGAAACCACCGCCAACTTTAACAGATGGGTTTGATTATGCCCATTGGCCAAAATACTGTATTTGCACAGTTATGTAAAAGATAAATGGATTTTGGAGTGCGAATTGATTGTTTTGTTTTTTTTCAAATTTCTGTTTTTTTGTTCCACAAAATATCACAAAGTGAATCACCAGTTTGCTCTTTCTATGTTTGGTATTGTAATTTGCTGGAAAAGAGAAGGTCAGAATTAATATCCAGTCCAAACTGTATTATTTACTTTCCATACTGACAGAAATGGCATTTGTTTTTGAGTCATTAGAGATATGAGATCAAACATTTTAGTTTTAGTTTACAATTCTACTACTCTTTATACCCTTATAGCTTCACAATGAAAAGCAGACTTAAAATCCTGGGTCTCCCCAACAATTGTACTGATGTCACAACAACACAACTCATTTTCTAGACTCACTATGTCCAAAGCAGCTACAGAAGTAAAAATACAAGCTTGTATAACTGTGATTGGAATTTTGCTCTGAAGGTTTTAATGGTTTGGGGTTATTTTAAATTGAATGCTAGAAACATTAAATCTGCCTCTGTTTGAGTTATAAACCTTTCCCAAAGGCCTAGTTCACTTGTGATCCTGCTTACCATTAAAAGAATCTCCAAGTTTGTTTGTACATGTTGGAAGCTTGAAAAGTTTAAAAACCTTGTAGCATTGTAAGGAAAAGGATTCTCTCAGTACATTTTTTTTTATTCTTGCTGTTTTCAAAGTTATTTCACAATGTAACTGATAGATATTTTATGTGAACTTTTTTTTTCACTCTGGCTGAATTTCCTTGTTAAAATAAGAGGTTTCTTAACCTCCATCCTGAGCATGAGCAACTGTGTGGTGGATGGTACACCATCTGTATTTGTATTAGTTTTCAGCAGCATGAGAGGATGCAGATGAGATGAAGGGTTTCTATGGCAAAAGCTGCTTATTCCGAGCATAATTTTAACATGTCATACCGGGGTGTTCTTTTGTTCATTTGTTCTTTATAGAGCATTGTTTAATTGCACTTTTCCTTCAGATCCTAAATAAACAATTCATATTAAATGTACTAACTGTAGGCCATTATGATAAAGGACCACAATAATAGTACTCAGCCACAAAAAAATGCCTCTTTATTTATTTAATATTTCATTTTATTCTATTTTTGGTTATATTTCTTTTTTGTCTGCTTGGCATGATCTCACATCAATGTTCCCCTTTTATCTCTGTATTTGAAAGTTTAAAGTGACTTCCATTCTTTTGTTCTTCCTCTTTCTTTGTTCTCTGTGTCTGTTTCTGGCTGTCATATCTGTCTTTTTAGACAGACAACAACAACAACAAAAAAACACATTTAATAAAGGTAGAGCTAATAGAACCCTTGCTTTTGAATAAATAAAATTATTGTTAATAATTTAGCACTTCTTTAATTTTTCTTTGTTCAGAAAAAATAACAAACATCTTGACAGATTTGTGTCTATTTCACATTATATCCCAAAACAGATTCATGCTGTACGGGTGTTCTGATGTAACTGGCGATATGCTGAACAGCTTGGATTTGTGTCTAAAACATATAATATTCTTCTGCTCTGCTCATTTCCCAAACTTAAAGTTCTGCCAGTTAGTGTGACAGTTTCTTGTTGGTATGAAACTTTCAAAGAATGGTATATTAGGATCTTCCCCTTCACTCCAGTGCTAACATAATCACTTCACTTTTTTAATAACACAGTGCATTTTTTAAGCTTATGAAATCTCACAGGGTTGGGTTTTCTGTGCCGAACAAACAATAAATCTGGATGGTTGGAGTCTTCTTCTTGCCCGTCCGTATAAAAATAACAGAATACAAAGCAGCACATAACTGAGATATTGTCGCAAAAACAAACAGGTTTTGCTCTTTAAAAAATATAGTGTTGCAAGAATATATATTAACCATCTTTTTACTCTAAGTAGGACTAAGAAATATATGAATAAATCATACTTTTAAGTATCATACTTTTTAAATCATAATTTTAAATAAGAATTTGTATAAAATGCATTCACAAATACTTATATTTATACATTATTAAAATTAAAGTAAATAAATGTATTGTTTTCTTTTTTAGAAATACTCTTTTTAATCTAATTATGACAGATTGGACAAGTCCAAAAAGGGTGTGGGCCCACCAAGCATTGGTTGGTGCATGAAATGGCCTTTATATTCCTGGTTGTTGGGAAAAAGAAGGGAAATACATGAACCACACAGAGGCCAGTGCTGAAAGATTAATTTCAGGATACAAAAGGCTTGAGGCATTACGGAGATTTCCCGTTATGCTAGATAATGATCTCAAACAAACAGTCACAGCAGCAATGGAATGGTGTAGATCAGGAATACCCATGTTCATTCTCCGAGAGCTACTATCCTGTAACATTTGTATCACTTTGCTTGCACCCTGCAAGCAAAAGGCTAAATCAGTTCATCATTATTTAATTAATCTCCACAAAGGTCTCATATGGAGCCATTTATTTGATTCAGATTTGATTGAGATGGGATTAATCTAAAAGTCAGAGAATAGTAGTTCTCAAGCGATGACTTTTTGCTGAGAAATATGGTAAAAGTCATTAGTTTCAAGAAATGTTTACATATATCTGTCGGGGTGATAAAAGATAATAAGTAGGGATGGAAATTATAGATCAATAAATTATTCTAGAGCTTATTAATCAGCTAATGATTCATTTATAAACAACATTTTCTTAGAAAACATGAGTTTTGTCTTTTATCAAAACTTTAAAAAACAAGAGGACTTTTTTTTTTACAATATGATTGATTTACAAACAAAAACTAAATATTTCAACAATTTATTGTGCTTGGAATAAAATCAAAAATGCTTTCTTTTGATTTTCATTCTTCCTAAACTTAGAGTTGGAAACTCTGTAGTTGGAACGGTGATGTTTTTAAGCAGCATGGAGGTCCATCTACGACACATTCCAAGTCAGAGGCAAATCAATGTCCAACCTGTTGTCCACCTTGGTTCTTTGCCTCATTTGTTTTGGGCTGTGTGTTAGATAATTTAAATCATAATGTGCTTGAGCAAACTGTGCCATAGTCAAATGGAAGATGATGGATGCTGAAACCACAATTCTCCCCCTCTGTTCACTGATGACTTTGGGCCTTTTAACAAAAATGGCTTTGTTTACCCCTCATTCAACCGATCTGTGTTGTCTGTCCAAAATGAGTCAATAAAAGTATATCTTTTGTTCCTGTCTTTGTGTAATTGTTGTTTGGTATCCCCAATCTGAGAGGCTGTACATTCCTTGCCACACTAGACTGCATTAACAAAGCTGCTCAGCTTTGGTTTGGTGGTTCTGTCTTTGGGATGAACCAGCTTTTGGCTATGTGTGTTGTTGGGTTTTATTTTTCCTTGTTATGTAAAATTTAGAGTAAATCTTTCTGAGTTTCTCAAAAAAACTTGACACATAGAATTTCAATGTTTTTTGCTTCTGGAACTTGACGACCAATTTAAACCTATTTTGTGGTTGCCAATACCTGCATGACTGAGAATTTGCACAGGCCCTCCACTTTTCTGTCATCAAATCCTTCCTTCAAGCACAGTAGTGATTTTTGTAAAAGAAGTTGACACTTCCTCACTATGCAGCACAACTGAATGGATGCTATTAAGATCATAATTAAAAAAGAGCTAGTCTAGTACTTATAGTTAAGCAAAGGAACCAAGTAAAGTGTGTTCTGCTTGTTAGTCACCATTAAATTATAATTACAGAAATTTACTGAACAAAAATCTAAAAGAATTATCTATGATATATACATATGTTATTTATTACCAGCTATGAACTCAAAGAAAGATGGCTTTTTGTCGCCTGGAGAACGTTTTTGGGATTAAACCACTCAATTTCTTAGCAATATTTATCTTTTATTGAACTGACCACAGCATCAGTGCTTCAAAGGTCTGCCTAAATAGTCAGACTGCAGTAGTTGCTACCCACATCCTCACTAAAACGAAGAAACTATTACATAATTATTATCAGTATATCAGATGCCCAGACCTCTCAGATCTTCTGGCTCGAGTCTACTCTGCATACCAAACATAACCAAATATGGAGAAGCAGCATGTAGTTATTGTGTTACTAATTTGGAACTATTCCCAGATGACCCTAAAAGTGCTGAAACACTAAGTTGCTTTAAATCAAGGTTAAAAACCTATTTGCTTAGTTGCCGTTGACTGTTTTATCTAAATCGCAAAATAAAACATTATGAGTTTAAGATTATAGTCCAAAATTTTTTTACCTGCCTCTATTTTGCAATTTGTGTTTCCTTTTTTATCCCTTGTGCATGTACAGCACAGCGTCCTCTAAAAAAATGCTATACAAAAAGCTGGCCTTAACTTTAGATACATGATTGATACATGACATAAACTGCAGCTAATAACAATTATGTATATCTTATTACTTGCAACTTAAACACAGGCCTAAATCTCCAGGCACAAGTGGACTGTAATATGTAAATATGTTATGGTTCCATAAAAAAGCACCACCTAACTTGGTTAGAAAAATTGTATATTATATAAAGTTGTATAATTATGCAAGGACATAAACCTGAGACCTGTCTTTTTTAGACAGGTGCAGGCCTGAAATGCAGGGCAAAATCTGAGCAGAACACTTGGGTGGTCAATCCATCTTTTTCAGTTCTGCGCCCTCCTACGTAACACCAACACCACAGTGACTCTGCTATAACCTGCATTCTCTCACTGCCCACATGCAGCAAATACCGTCTTGAGTTTCCCAGCTCTGATGATGGAAATTGAAAATGCTTGGATCTTTTTATCCACCAAAACAGCAAAAGAAGAAGGAAATGCAGCTCTGGGATTGTCACTCGCGCAAGTGCAGCTGCTCTCTTTTTTTTCCAAACGTGCTGCAGAGCTATCAGGCTGAGCTTGATTTTTATCACAGTGCTTAGACAGCTGTCATATGAGTGACATGTTTTACATCCAACGCAATTTGTAGGTTTTCATCAGCTTAAAATAACTCATAAAGGCTCTATTTTTCAAAAGAAGCTTCACGTCTGACATTTTCTTGGGTTGATCTTATATTACATCAGAATGATTCCTTTGGGATTCCTATCCAGAGAAAGAGAGGAACAAAATGAAAGAAATAACAGAAACAGTGATACCTTAAAAAAGAAAGAAAGACTGAAAGAAAAAAGGAGAAGATTTGCAGGGAGAGGATGGGCAGTGGGCCAGCAGAGTCAGAGATAAGAGGCTGCAAGAGTGATTGAAATAGGATTAGTGGAGACAGGCGCTGAATTCTGGCCACAGCATCAGTGTTAAACCTGCGCTTCACAGGGACTCCCTCTGTCACATCAAAGCCACCCCAGGCCTGGCTGGCAGAGAGGCGAAGCAGCCTCCAGCAGGGTCGTTCACTTCTACACACGCACCTCATATATGATCACCGCGAGCATCCATATCCAACACGTCTCCTTCAGATGGCTAGAGAAGGCTTCTTCCTGCTTTGCCTTTTCATCTCTCTGAAGCATCTTTGTGGTGTCTTTTTGGACAGAAGATAGTGTGCATTGATGAGCCATCTTTAACATTTAATGAGGCTAGCAGTGATGAGTTGGCAACGACAAGCTACTGTCTCCTGCTTCTGCAGAGTCCAAACAAAGTTTTAATGAGAAATTTTCCCCAATTTATGCCAAAAGCATAGAGCTTTTTAACTACTTTCCAGGCAGAAAGCAATATTTTCCCTAAAGCATATAGTAAAAGATGCCTGTGCGAAAAAGTATTAAAGAAGAAATAATTCTCAGCTTTACAATAGATAATATCAACATGCACTGATTGCCTCTTTTTATTTTCAAATATCGAATGATTTAAAATGTTTTTCTTTTTTTTTTAAGGATAATAAAAATGAAGGTTTTCCTGAAAACGTTGAATCACAGTCGTTAGTAGTTTGTTTTTTATGGACAAAAGCAAAACTAAGGAAAGTTTTCTTTGAGGTTTTAGTAGCTGGCTGCAACATGCTAATAGAGAATGAACTAACTGAATGAACTAACAGTAACTGAATGAACTACAGGTTTGTTTGATGAGATTTATGCAAGGTTTTTATTTATAGTTAAAATTGTCCACAATGTTTTTCTGTCTGACAAACTAGTCACTGCACTTTAGCTAAATCAACTTTTATCTGTTGTTTATGCTTGACAACGACAGTTTCCAACACATTCATAACATGTGAATTTGGTTAATCTGGTTTGTTGCATTGTACATCATTGAATGTACTGTTTTATGTAAAAACAACCAAGAAAATGTACTCAGCTAGAACAAAATAAAAAGGTTTTTTAAGATGACTTGAAATAGTTCCTGGGTATATATCACCCGAACTAGGAGACTAAAAAGGTAATTTTTTTTTGGTGCTTAGCCATAAGCTATTTGTCACAGGTAGAAAGGCAGCAATGTTAAATCGACTTACACTACACAAAAGTTTTATTTTTGGGAAAATAGTAATAAAATATTAGTTTTCATATTTTAAAAGATGAATGGTCATAGCAAACAGATGTGCACTGCAGCATCATCATATAAATTTCAAACATTAAAAGATTCGAACAGCTAGCCTTCTATCAATTCTAGCCTAACTCTAAAATGTTGCCAGGAATCAAGCCAAAGCTAAAACATGCAATACTCGGCTAGATATGATGCTTCTACCGCAAACATTTATTATGTTTGTTTTCCTAAGGACAAATGCTTGCCAGTGTGACCAGTATTGCACTAACTTTATACTGGCCACATTTAGTTCAGCTCAACTAATGCTCTCTTGAACAGGCTCTGTCCCCAAGCACCTCACATTCTGTGCATGTTCTCTTAATTGGTTTGGTTAGCTGTCTGCATTCTAAGTAATTTTAGCATATATAGTAGCTTCTCCTCATATGACTCGATTTATATACGTGCATCATCTAAGATTATTCCTATCTCCATCCAAGGTATTAAAGATGTTGGTTGGAATACATGGTTGAACCTTTCTTTTGAGTTTCCGTTTCATATTTTTAAAGGAGTAATCTAAAGCTTTTTATGTTACAGTAATGATTCAAATTTTATTGATGAGTGTGACACAACAGCAAAACATCAGTCTTACTTGTAAGTTTGTTTCTCAGTTGAATCCAAAAAAGATTCTGATTCCCAGCAGTCGCTACTCGAGCTCTGATTGTTCGCTAATCAAATGAACGCTTCTTGTTCCATGTTCATTTTGTGTACTTATGTTTGAGAGTATCACAGTATGATCAAATACTGCACCTTAGGCCTATTCTGTTGAAGTAGATTATGGATCCCTATAGCTAAAATTGCCTATTTTATCTGCAGAGGAAAGACAATCCGCTGATTGGTGAGTGCTCAGTGTGTATGTGTTCTAGTTTATTTCTGTGTTGGTGTGTGCACATGCGTGAGCTGGTAGTTTTCCTCTTGGAGCTCATCAGTTCATATCCACCACCCATCCCACCGCAGCATGCAGTAAATAGAGTCTCTGGCACTCGTTGAGAAATGGCACAATTATCCCCTGCTGGTGAAATATGGGCCGGGATGCACCACTGCGTCTTTCCTACAGAATGTGTGTGTGTGTGTTTGGGTGTGTGGGTGTGTGTGTGTGTAAAGTGACTGCTCTTCTTCCTCTTCACTCATTGTGATATGCATTCAACATGCAGAGAACTGTTTGACTGTGTCACCACATGTGCAAGTGTAATTGTATAAACAGCTGTGCTTACACACACACGCATTTACACACACACACATGAAAAGTGTACAGTTTAGTTTTTACACTCCAAACAATGCATGTTGCAATTTTGAAATGACATAGGAACATATCATTGACTGTCATTTAATTCAGTTAAAAAGAATCATTCTATATAGAGAACTAGATTCAATATTTATGGAACAACAACCATGAAAAACGCGTGAATTTTTACTCTTTCCTAAAAAAAACAATGGTAAATGTTAATTGTGTACAATTTCAAAGTTTGCAAAAAATGCTTACACTACGTAGAAGCTTTTGGCACATAATTAAGGCTCTCATGTTTTCTACTGGCCCTTAATTAACTGCTCAAGTCTTTGACTGGTTCACGTTTATGCTCAAGAAAGGTCAGCTGATGTGAATCTTTTAAGCTTTGGAGGCCCACTTACTCATCAAACTGTTCCCCAACAATCAGCAGCTAAAGACTCCTTTAAGCACCTTAGTATTGTAACGCTAAGGAAATTATGAGAATTAGTTGTTTTTAGATAAAAATTGATTGAATTTTTCACTTTTGATTTTATGTGACAGATAAACAAGAAGTAGTTGCGTAATTGTGACAGAAAGAAAATTAAACTAGGTTGAGTAATTTTACAAAAACAACAAAAAAATGTAGCACTTGTTCACTTAATTTCCTTAAAGCATCTTTATTGTTATCGACTGAAGAAAAGTGTCAAGTCTGCCACCACTACATTAAGCAAAGTTTAATACTCCTTTTTGAATGAGGCAAAACAGTACAATTTAAGTTCATTTTTAATAGAGCTCCTCTAGAAGGTTGTTCCTCACATGACTCTTTAAAAACAATAAACATAATTGGCTTTCTTTCAACAATGACTGTCTGTTGCCAGTGTTATGTTTAAGGCCCGCTTAGTGAAAGCAATGAATAACTGTCTTATCCGTAGATTATTCCAACTGAACTGTGGATCTCTGCAGCACCTTTTGACTAAACATGAGCCATTTTTTTGGTGAGTTGCACTTTTCATCATGCTGTCTTGATCAGGCCTTCAATTTAAGTAGAAACCCCAGCTTGACAGTTTTGCAGCAGAGCCACACTCTTTCCTGAGCCATTCTTGAGCATTACATATTTTTAAGGCATTAGTCATTATTCTAAAGAATAACCCTGCTTTAAACTTCTCTCTATGTGTATCACTAAACTTTATGCTCAACTCTTGGTTTTCATGATGATGTTTGTTCACTTATGCTCTCTAAGGGCTTTATACTAGGTATTTTATTTGTATTTTGTGTTACATTTTTTATCGTGTTTTGTATTGCATCTTATTTGGCCCTTTGAAGGATAACTA
>JAUZNJ010013924.1:14083-37335 GCA_034780135.1 Jordanella pulchra
TATTTTATTTGTATTTTGTGTTACATTTTTTATCGTGTTTTGTATTGCATCTTATTTGGCCCTTTGAAGGATAACTAACTTGTTTAGAGACAATCAGAGGTTGGGTTCATTGTGAGTACACAGACTATGCTTTGCTGCAGCACCTGAGAATATGGAACATTCTATCATTGATTTTTAAATAGTACAATTATGAATATCCTTGACCTTTGAATTTGTTGATATACTGAACGCATGGATTAAGTGGCATGGCTTACATGCAATTTTAAGGGCTGAAGTTTATAGCAGATCCTGCATAGCTTATCTTTTCTGTGGTCTTACTCATCACTTGAAGATCAACTAAAAGTCGATGCGTTGACCATCTGATTAGGAATTGCATAAGGGACTGGATTTCCCTCCATCTTCACAATCAAAGTTTTTTTTTTTCTCCATCCATGGCACGTTTTCTTGGACAGACACTATACTGGAATAGTTTCAGAGGTGAGCTTTGACAATGGATGTCATTGTCATGTTTAGTCCTTGCCGAACAGCAGCCTATGCCTATCTAAAATTAGAGTTTCAACTGAATTAGAGTGCAGTATTGTGTATATACACGTATTGAAAGCCAATATTTAAAAAGATGTCGCATGTGACCCATGCATAAGATGCACCTTGTTGCTTTGCTGCACTGATGTGCTCATTTAGGGGCTTGAATCCAATAATAAAAATGTTCTTACCAATCGAACGTTATGACTTCAAGAGTTTGACTTGTCCTCACTAAGTGATTTCTTCTTTTTATTTTATTTTATTCACCAGTTTTTTTGTTTGACCTCAAAAGTATGATCTGTGAAAAATTTGATCTGAGGTTGAGGAAGATCTTGAAAGATCCCCTTTCCCCCCTTTCCATTGTTATGCTGTTTATTTTCTGTTTTCATTTAAAAAAAATAATCTCAATTAAGTGCCCCTTATATACTACACAAAAATAAGGTAGTTTGCAGCCTTTGTATTCCATCATACCATTTGAAATTGTCCATTGGCTCTCTGAAATGTCAGTGGCTTTCTCGGTCATTTAAAGTCAGCCATACACATAATGTTATTAACCTTAACTGGTTTGTTTTTCCAGTTGAGTCTGACATTTGTTATGGCCCTGGAAATTGCTTGTTGCACTTAAAAGGCTGAAAGTATGAAAAATATGATACAGTTTTGACCACAGGATGAAGATATGAATGAAATTCCCAAGCAGTTAAGTTTCATGTGGTTTAATTTGCTGACTGAATACTCTCTGTCTCAACAGATATGGAAAAATAGTGTCAACCAAGGCCATTCTTGATAAGAACACTAACCAGTGCAAGGGTAAGTTGTTGTTTTTTCTTCTAAATTCACTCAGTTTGTTTTAATGTGCATACTATCATTCTTTATCAGTGGTGAAAGGCCAGTGTGGTCTTGTACTGCATACCACTAAGAGAGTCAGCAGCAGTACAGGAGAATTGGGAAGAGTGAAGAACGCTGTCTGCCATAAAGCCTTAATCTAGACCACAGGTGTCAAAGTGGTTCCAGAAAGGGCTGTGTGGCTGCTGGTTTACTTTCCTCCCAAGCAGTAGCACACCAGATTCCATTCATCTCATCAAGTTAGTCTAGTCTTAACCTGAGGTCTTGATGGGATGAATGGAGTCTGGTGTGCTACTGCTTGGGAGGAAAGAAAACCAGCAGTCACACGGCCCTTTCTGGAACCACTTTGAGACCCCTGATCTAGACGTTAGCTCAGAAGATATATCCTGTACCAATATGCAGTAACTGTGTCCTAATCTGTTTTAAACTGGTTTTTACACTCTGAACTATTCCTGAACCGTTTAAGCTGCATTTTGAAGCTATAATGCTCTTGCCTTGTGTCTTGGCTCTAAACAGTGGCCAGCCTTCAAAAAGTGTACCACTACATCTGTGAACTCTTGTAAAATGTTTCAATTAAAATGGAAGTTAGTAGTTGCAATTTATGCTATTTAGTTTAGTTCAAACAACCCAAAGGGTTGAAAAAAAATAGCTTATGAGCTACTGCAGTGTCCAGAGATTTCACTTAGTGAGCAAGCGAGCCTACGTGTTAAATGCTAAGGAGATGGGTGTGTTTGATTTATAGTACATTCAAATGTTTTATACAACTGGTTCGCATTATAAAAACAGGTCTCACTGGTAGAGAGTGAGCAATCAGTGAAAGAAGGTTCTGGGTTCGGTCCACGCCTGGGGTCTTTCTCCATGGGGTTTGCATGTTCTCCCCGTGCATGCGTGGGTTCTCTCTGGGTACTCAGGCTTCCTCCCACAGTCCAAAAAGATGTCTGTTAGCTAAATTAACATCTCTCAATTGTCCCTAGGTGTGAGTGTGTTTCTGCATGGTTGTTTGTCCTTGTGTGTCAGAGATAGGAACCGGCTCAACCTCGACCCTGACGATGAAGTGGGAGAAGATGAATGGACAAACAAACAAACAAATTAACTGCTTGGTGGAGGTCGGCGCTCTCTGAGTTATACTAATCTTATTCAATAATTATTGTTGTAGTAACTTCATGTTTTTTTATATTAAATCTAATAACTTTTAGACTTTAGTGTTGTTTTGTGAGTACACACAAAACACACAACTAGCTGTGTGTTAGGAGAACAGATAAAAGTTTGATTTAAGCTCAAATCATAGCCAAACAGTTAACATGCAGACAGTGTATTGTGTAGTGTATTGAGAAAATTCCCAACCATCCCCAATCAAAATAAATTTTTTTCTTTTACAAAAAAAATCTAATCCAGGTCAAACATATTTCAGCAAAAAATTCTTAAATAACCTTTTGAAATACAGCTAAAATTAAATGTCTTCTATGTGCACATAATGTGTATGAAAGCAAATGAAAATGCTTTAAAACTATTTACTAATAAAAAAAATGCAAAGATATCACTTGGCATTTATGAATTAAAATTTTATGCTATCCTTCAATACTTGAACAGTCGAAGAGCAAGCTACTTTGGAAATAAGATCTGAAACAGAAAAAAAATTTCAAAAAAGTTTAGCAAAAGTCCTTTAACACTTGCATTCATTTCACTCATTGGCAACTCCTTGGTTTTGTTATTACACTAAATGGGTAATAGTTGGCTTTGGGTCTTTCTGACTTTGTTAAATAAAGAGTTTATGCAATGCGAGAGAGATAGAGAGTACAATGAAGGGATGACAGATGTGATCTGTAAAATATACGCGCCCGTCTGTGTATTAAAAGAATTAGCAGATTGTTGTTGTGTTGGTTGATGTTGAACTCATATTTATAGATATATATTTACTGCGTATGTTGTACCTCTTGCCTCCATCAGTAGTTTTTGACTGTTTTCGGAAAAAGGGATTTTTTTGTAATATTATATTTATTCTTTTATTTTACTTTTATTTCTGCAAAAGCACGGCCACAGCATTTACAGATCTTGTAAATTATTCCCCACTGCTTGGCTTTTTACTGACCCTTTAATTCTGCTGCTCAGCTCTTAAGTCAGCAGAACCTCGATCTGCAAATCTTTAAAGTTTCTCTTTTTCGTCTCCAATGCCATTTTCATGAATGAACACCTACATGTTCATTAACAGAGGCGTAGGAATTCGTAGCTTTATATGGTATTATTTGGGCAGTAATTACGCAGATTTAAATTTCTCGGGAATGCTCGCTCACTTACACAGAGGTGGACTGGATCACGTTTAGGATGATCATTTACAATCAATTACAGAAGTTAAGAACATTTCTTGAATCTAACGTGTTGTGTTCATAACAGTCAACATAGGAGAAAAAGTAAGAGAAATCTACAAGATTACAAAAAATGCTGTTGCATGTGGCCCAATATTCCACCTTTGTTAAAAAATAATATCAGGGTTCAAGGCACTACACCAGCAAGATTTTAGGAATACTTTCATCCCTGCTCTTCTGGCAGCAATGTGTATGTGTGTAGATTTAAAATTAGTCAAGGACTCTGCAAGCTATAAGTCAATGATTTAGCGAGATGCTGAGCTAACACTGGAGGAAGGATTCATGAAAACCACCTT
Source organism: Jordanella pulchra (assembly GCA_034780135.1). Classification (NCBI taxonomy): domain Eukaryota; kingdom Metazoa; phylum Chordata; class Actinopteri; order Cyprinodontiformes; family Cyprinodontidae; genus Jordanella; species Jordanella pulchra. The sequence continues at coordinate 18,108 of JAUZNJ010013924.1, forward strand.
ATCTTGGTGAATGCTTCCCTCTTTACAGCCAGGAGTGGCCCAAGGCTCACCATTTATCCTTTTTTACTTCTTTTTTTTATACCTGAATATTTTGAGCAGTAACAAGCTTAATGGGATTTGATAAACCTTATTTAACATTGAGGCAATCCTCATTGTCTTAATGTGTTTGCTACAGGCCAGGATAGGCATAAATTTTACAGTCATTTGGTCAGCAAAGACTTAAATTGAGAAACTGTAAAAAAGGAGGAATTAGAGAAATCGGGAGAAGAAAAATGGTGTGATGCCTGCCTTAAGGTGCCTGGAAGCACAGTTAAAAATCTATTGAAGTTGTGTCAATACTTTTAATTGCTTTTTGTGGTTTTCCAGTCTCTAAAGCATGGCTTCTCAAGGTGAGTCAGTCTTCTTAGCTATGCTGCACATTTGAGGCTGTCCCACCATGCAGTTCTCACAGGGTTAAAAAACTTCATAATTTAACAGAAATTATAAACTTTGATCATCTTGACAGCTTCTGCTGGATAGTAAAGACAACAATTAATAGCTATTTGTATGTAAAAGAATTATAAATTAAGAATTCAAATTAAAGTAAATTGTAGTAAAGACTGGGGCTATAAACAAGGTAACAAACTGCTTTGTAATCCTGTGGTTGAGAAGATTGAACAAATCAAATGTTTACAACTTTCTGTGTCTTTATAACCAGAGTTAGGGGAAATGTTCACCATACCTTGGTTGTAGCAAATAATCATTTGAGCTACTTTTAGCTGTTGTAAATTGTGATATCTGGAATTTATTTTACTGCTGCCATGTAACTGAACAATTTATTTGAAATATCAAACAACTGAGCACAATTTATCCATTTGTTATAGCTAAGAAAGTGTTTGGTGAGTATAGCTCTTCTATATGACTATTGTAAAGTCAGAGTTCTAGTTTAACGCTTGTGTTTCTCCAATAAAAAGCTAAAAAAGAGAATAAGACTGAACAATAAAGATGATGGAAGATTACTAGGTGAGATGCTTGGTGGAATAGTTAGAGTGGGAGTGCTGCAAAAAAGAAGTGTTGATACTTTCTGTACTTACAGGTCAGGTGTATTCTTAAGCTCAAACAAACACAAACCATGACAAATACCCACGCACCAACATGAACCTACGGTTCTTTCTTCTTTACCATACATCTGTCTGCTACATTTGCCCTGAGTAGCTGTAAAAGTACTGTAAAGCCCTGTTTGAAGTGCCACATCTCAAACTGCACTCCAAGACCATGTAACACAACTCTCCCACGCACTCCAATACAAAGGCCACACTCACAAAGATTAATCGCACCCCTACACACACTCCCCATCCATCTGCCTGAGGTGTGTTCTGCTCTTGCAGCAACAGTTGCCATGCAATAGATCTATCACTCTTCTTCCTAACATCCCAGCATGTGTGCCTGTCTGCCTGCTCTGGCTGCACTCCTCCACCACCGCACCGTGCAGGCCCTTCATTGAGCCTCTATCTTGCCAGTTCTGACTCACACTCTTCCTTCTGCCTTCTTTTGTGACACAGACACACAAACATCAACTGGATATAAACAGTACATTCCTACTACTCACGTGTGCTTTACCCAGTTCAGAGAGAAACAGGAAGTTATGAAAGGACTACAGGGATATAAAGGACTGTGGATGAGGGGAACCGTTCAGCTCTCTACTTTGCTTTGGTTATCTCCTCTTTTTTCTGGCCTCTCATTGATCAGCATCTGTATTGCTGCCTCCATACTTTCGCACATACTTAAAAAAATACAACTATATTTTAAAATGTACAACAAAAACGGCAGGGGGTGGAATAGGAAGAGGCCAGAATGTGACAATACAAAGCCACTCATTTGTCACCCATGGGCTCTTTTAAAAGGCAGCATCTGCAATTGAAAAAAAAAAACAGGGCTGACCAAATGAAGGAACAATTTTTTTCTGTCAGAGCCTGGAGGCACAGGAAATGACCTCAGCCCTGTGAAAGACCTTCGTTTCCCTGCTTTGCTGCTGGGAGATAAAACAGCCGAGAGATTCACTGGCCAGACTGGCGCTCCGCTTTGACAGGCCCACCAGAGTAAATTGTAGGGAACGGATGAGATGAGAAGATACGTTCTTGTGTCTGTGTGTTCCACAGTTTGCTATTTATTTTTTTCCCCCTAGATCTTGCCATTCATTTTATACGAGGATGCTAAAAACTCTCAAGGGCATTACACAAAAGTTTATCTTGAAAGAATTATTATCACATTTACTCTGTTATATGGGTTGCATGAGGTGAAACACGCTTACTTCTTGTTTTATCCCCCTTAATTAAATCATGTATAACATTCAACCCTATAAACAGGCACACTCCAATATATACATTCACTCCCACTAGTTTTTAGTTTGTCCTTTAGCAAGTTGCATCTGGAGCACATGGAGCTGTCAGCATAATTTTGGCTGGACCTTTTACGCATCTCATCACTAGGTTTATGTAAGTTGAGTTGAGGTTTATGTAAATTGTTTGGTTTACTTAATGAACTTGCCGCTTGCCCTGTCCAGACTAAACCGGGTTTGGGTATGTCTTCTTTCTTTCTTTGACAACATAGTGGGTCCCATCCAAACGAAGTAGTCGTGAAACAAGCTGCATTTAAGACCTGTTCCCTGAGTGGCAAAGTTTCAAATTCTTCCCTTTGCCATCTCCATCTGGACAACCTCATCCACCTAACCTGCTGCTATACAAACTAGCACATTTGCAAATCCGAGCCAACATCCCCCTCGCAACCCGTAGCACATGTTCTGACTCAGACTATTGTGCTGTTACTTTTTTCAAATCTTTGCTTCAATTATTTGGAATTTTATACATTCACATTTTGCCCCCGTGTTGTGGGTCCAGACAGCTCCTCTACTCTCTCTCCTTACATTTGTTGTTTACACACTCTGCTTTTTTCTTCCTTCTTTATTTTGTGGCAGTTTTACCTCTACCCTAATGCAAAACACCACTATTGTTGTCAGCTCCACCAAATGATATTTAGACCACTGATATTGACCAGAGTTCATATGGTAGTATAGGTTCTCCAATCATACTTATTATAAGTATATAATTCATTCTTTAGCTATTTTTAGGAAGATTTTTTTGCTTGTTTGTTTTTGTTACCTCTGCCGAGGAGGTTATGTTTTCATCAGCGTTAGTTTGTCTGTTTGTTTTTGAAAAAACTTGAAAAGTGTTAGGCCGATTTTGCTCATATTTTCACAGAAGGGGTGAAACTTCAACTACTGGTGCCAGTTTATGGTAATCCTACAGTTCTTTGACATATTTTTTCAGTGTGACTCACTTTAAATCACAGCCATGTTGAGTTAAAAAAGGCTAGGTCTATGATAACAGTATAAGATACAACCACTGTGCGGACAAGGTACAGTTTTCCAACTAACATGTATCCTAAATTCATGAGGGTTTGTGTCTACAGTATATTTAAGATCTGAAGTACTGAAAATTTTAAAACTCAATGAAACATTCAGTGGGCTGTAGGGTGGAGCAGTGGTTAGCGCTGTTGCCTTGCAGCAAGAAGGTTCTGGGTTCGATCCCGGCCTGGGATCTTTCTGCATTGTGTGTCTATGTGTTGCCCTGCAACAGACTGGTGTCCTGTCCTGGGTGTATCTCGCCTTACGCCCATTGTCTGCTGGAGATAGGCACTTAACCCTTACAGATTAAGTGGGAGAAGATGGATGGATCAAACATTAAGATTTGTTAACCCAGTTTTTGTTCTTGCATAACATCTTTAAACATCTGAAGATTTAGTTTCTGTGTAAATACTGAGCAAAGAAAAAATGTTCCAATTGAATACTGAAAAGGTTCAAACTGATGTATTTATGGGTTGCACAGTTTGTAACACTGTAGACTTGCAGCTAAGTTCGATAAAAAGCTTAGGGTCTTTCTTCATGGAGTTTACATACATCCCCCTGTGCATATGTGGAATCTCTCCAGGCACTCCTGCTTCCTTCCGCAGTTCAAAAACATGACTGTTAGGTCAACTGGGCTCTCTAAATTGTGTGTGCTTGATTGTATGTCTCAGCCCTGTGATATACTGGCGACTGGTGTCCAGGGTGTACCTCATCTTTGGCCCATCTACTGCTGGTGATAGGCACCAGCTCCTCTGTGACCCTGGCGGATAACAGGAAGGAGATTGATGGATGGATGAATAATGTATTTATGCTCATGGTGACTGCCTGTTACACTCAAGCTAGTATGTCATAGAAACTTGAATGTTAGAACGAATACTATAGCAAAGAATAAGACTTTAAAACAATGTTTTCCTAATTAAAAGTTCATGTAGTCTCTTTAGAGTGCTTTAAAAGACTGTCAGGAGCTTTACAGTAAAGAGTATACTGCCCTCAACTATGGATCAAATGAATAGAGAAATCCAGACAAAGTCAGATTCTGTAAAACAGATTTATTGCTGCATCAGTGCGTAAGTAGAGTATCACGTGACTCTGAACATGAGTGCTATTGATTAATGAGGTGACGTTCCCCAAGATGGCCAGTTTTTCATTGTCATGTCCATGAGTATTTGTAGTGGATATGGGGTGTGAGGGGGTGGCAAAGAATGCTTTTCGCATCTGTTATTGGTTTCTCATTAGAGGGCCAAGATATAAACATTTGTCTATGTTGGACACTGTGCCGGCGCAATTAAGGATTCTTTTTACCGCCCTCTCTGCCCTTTGAAAGTGAATTATGTGCAGATGAGAATCTTGTCTGAAGTGTGGCCAACACACAAACCTTTTCCAAGTGCCTGTGCACTCTCAAAGCCATTCCAGAGAAAGGCGAGATCAGCCAAAGGAGAAAGGGAATGCAAGTGTGGTGCCGTTTCCTACTTGCATTGTGAATTAATGACTCTAATTAGCAATAGCTGAAAGATAATCACATTGATCTGGGCAGATCAGCATGCAGAACCTTACTGGATAACACCAAGAGCCTTTGTTAACATCTTCTAATCACACATACACAAAAGCAGCCACTTCCAGCACCACCCACAACATTTCTACATCTCCATTCTTGTAAGGTTTAAGCTGGCCATTAACCAAGTAAATATCTGAATGGCCTGGCTTGTCATAACTAGATGAAGCCTGGCTATGAGAAGCACATTCCTTGAGCTCTGACCTTTTGTACCCTATCCACTTCCTGTTCTGTTTTCACATATGCTATGATTGTCTCCTGTTTATGTGTGTGGATTTATTGTTCTTCTTGTGTGAAGTAGGGGTCATGCTGAGGAGAGCTTCTGGGGAACATGCATTTTTAGACGATTAAAAAGGTTTTGGGAAGTTTAATTTGTTTTGGAATCTTTCTTGGCAGATAGCATACGAAACATTTTTAAAATATCATAGGGAATCTGATAACTTTGGATCTTATTTTGATTCAGTTTATTCAGAGAATACCAATTCACAGAACAACATCTCAAGGCAATTTAAAGCGACAAATCAGTTAAATCATTGAGACAAATAATTTTTCTTATCTAGAAAAACTTGTGGATTGCAAAATTGACTTTCAGAATTAACTCCTCCTGAATAAGCATGTCCCAACAGTCGCTTGCATTTTATTGTTGACTTTGCAATCCACTGTTTGTTTGGTTTTTTTTTTGTTGTTGTTTGTTTTTTTCTGACTGCAAAGTCAGTATATTCGGTAGAAAAGATCTCAGAACATTTTGCAGTTTATTCACCACACACTGAGTGACAAACCCAAGTCTCTATATCCTTTGCTTAAAAAAGAACAGGAAGAAGTTGTATTTTCTTGCTCAGTGAGAAGCAGCCTAATCAGAAGTCAGAGTCTCTATGGCCCTAGTCTTGCCCTCTGAGCCTGATGAGTGAAGCTGTTCAAGAATTTCACAAGTCTCCTGCAAAGACATCAGAAAATAAATAAAAAGAGTGAAACGTATATGTAAATTATTTCATTAAAAAAGACAAAGGCATTTAATTATTCAGTTTCATCATTTAAAATGTATAATTAATTATGTAAACATTATGTCTACATTTGATTATTTAATTATGTATCAAATAAATAAATGGTGCATTTATGTTATTTTATTTTTTCAATAGTACATTTACATCTACTTATTCATAATAGATTTACATTTATTTATTTAAACATATAATTTATATCAGTTTTATAGACCATAAGTAAGTTTTTATCAACCCAGTACAATTATTTGATTTAACTTGAAGTGTCATTTACTACAGTTTTAGTTAATCAATCATTCCTGACGAGTAAAAAACAGAAAAGCAGCATTTTATCTTCTTTAGGCTGGAGCTTGACTTAATATGTAAACATTTAAATTTCATACTTGAATAAGACTCTGTGTTTAATGATTAGGTATCATGAACAATTCTTATCTCATTTAACTAAGGGACAAGATAGGAAGATCATTTGAAGAATTATTCTTTTCTCCTTCACTTCCTGTACTGTATATAAAGGGCTAAGAGTTGTGTACTTACTATACAAATGTAGGCCAGTAAAAGGAGCAAATATAAGCTAAAATACAGTATATTTTCATTCCACGCAAACATTCACTAGCACTAGAGGCACACTTTTTAGTGAAGAGGTATATCAACCCTATTGATGTAAAACGTGTTCAGAGTTCAGAGTCACCACAACGTAAGATGCAAACCTCCACATCTTCACATCTCCTGCCTAATGATCATACCCTTAATTAGTTAAGATGGCATAAATAATAGTAAGGGTAGATATGGAATGCAGAGCAGTTTCTTATGAATGACTAACAAATGCAAAACCTAGCAAATGAGCTTCATTTATAGCAGGTGATTTGTCTTTGTCCTAAATCTAAGGTTTACCTCTGCTTATAGATTTCTTCATCCAATAATATTAGTTTTTTTAATTATTCTGCTTTGTTCAAATATTTAGCTTGTCACCTTGTCTTTCAAGCATGGTACTGGATTGGGAATTCTTATATTTGTTAAACTGAAACCAAAGCCGGGATTCCATTGGTGCTGCAGGGGATAATGTAGTTCAATACAGAAGTGTGGAATCTCAAGGTATAGGTGGAAAATTGAGGAAAGGTTATTTTAAGGCACGTCATGAGTGAAGTGAAAGAGAAGTGTGAAAGAAGGGCTGCACCTGCTCTTTGTGTAGCAATGTCTACTGGGGAACTCTTTCATCAGTGAGCTACTGTTCAGTGGTGTTTTAAATTCAAATCTGCGTGTATGCAAAGGTGTTGGTGCACTTGTACTAGGTAGCTGTAAACTGTGATGTGTCCTTACGAGGATGCATAAATTTGTACGTTGGCAACTACATGTTTTTGTACATTTATGCTAAAAAATGTGCATGAATTACCACTTTCCGTTTGTTTTTAGGTGTAGATTCTCTTTTTTTTTCATTGGTCTCATTTTAACAAGTTCTTGAAAAACAATCAGCGCTCCTCAGATTTTAGATTTTTCTCAAATGCGCTTCCCATGTTGCTCCAAACATGTTTTTAGTTTTAACTAAGCAGACTGAAACGAGACCTGATGACATGTGTTCCTGAATCCACAACCAGAAATTTTAATTATTAGTATGGACCTATGATTTTTTTTTCACAGCTCAGAATGCACATCTATAGAGGACAGACAAAATTAAAACTTTTTAAATGAATGGGCATTCTTATGGGAATGGGAAATCCATAAAAAGTGAGATAAAAAAATACAAGGCACATTAGGGAGAAAAATTAGAACACTTGTATAACACGGATGTTTTCACTTTTTATGCCTATAAATTGAATTTATTCCTTGACTAAATGCAAGTTATCAGAAACATCACAGCCAACCTGAGTGAAAACATTTAAACCCTGTTACTCCTTACTATGTTTTCATTTTTGGGATCAATTGAAAATAATAACTTTTCAAACCCAAAACAAGCACCCTTATTTTTCTAATAATGATAGAATGTAAATACTTATCAGTAAGGGAGACCTGGGGACAATGAGAAACATGCGTTGCATTTCCTTTTGTTACCCAGAGATGTTTTGGATTAGACAATCCGGTACATTTTTATACGACAAACTAACCTATTTGCGTCATTAGTCAACACCATTTAAAATTGATCAAAGATATTACATTTTTCACAGTTTACATCTGAATGCAGTCAAATGTTACAACTAATCCTGTACCTGTAAACCATGTTCGTTTGAGCTTTATCTAAAAAATTAACAGTATAAAACAAAGCTAAAGACAAAAATGCTTTGATATCCTAAGAATGATATTTTACCAAAAAATCCAGGAGCAGCTGCAGATTCTGCTGTTTTTTTCTCTGGAAAGGGGGTTCATGGTCTACAGTTGCAAGGCAGTCGTAACCTCTTTCCATCATTGTTTCATGTTAGACATCAACTGGGGTCTTGTCTGCAAACTTATCATTTATGTTTTTATTATTGGTGGCTGAGCAGTCCTGTGTGAGAAGACTTAAGAACACAACCTTATGGTGAGCTGGTGTTAAACATTTTGGGGGAAAATGTGAGGTTCTCCACCTAAGGGTCTGTTAGTGATATGATGTCATTGATCAAGGAGCAAACGAGTGCAGATAATATAAAGTTGTAGAGTTTCTGGTCAGCATGTGTGGAAGAACAGTTTGGAAGGCTGAGATGAACTTCATAAAAGTATCCTAACGTACGTGTCAGGATGTTGCATATGAGTCACGGTCGAGTGGAGTGCTAAAGAGATAGCATCTATTCTACCTAAAGCAATTCTCCCTGTAGGCCAACCGCCATCTGTCCAGGTCAGCAGAAATAGCATTTTTCTTGTACTTCAGGGAGATCCTCTCAAAGTACTTCATGATGACTGGGGTCAGAGCCAAGGGGCGCTAATTATTAAAACAGGTAATGTTTTGGAGTTTTTTTGTGCACATCCACAATAATAGAAGACATCAAGGAGGATGACAGAAGGGAAAGCTTTAGGGAGAGGTTGAGGATATCCAGAAAAACACCTGCAGGTTGGTGAGAACATGGTTCGACTTGACACTCCATCAGCCTTATTGATGTTTATTTTTTTTTTAATGTGGAGCTCACCCCCCTGCAGCTGAAGGATGAGAGGCTGATGCTGCAGCTCTGACTGTTGATGATATTCAACTTCCTGCTGCTTGGAAGGTCACAGCATGCAAAGAAGCTGTTTAAGGTGTCAGGCAGAGCTGGATAACGGCCGAGCAATGGTTCAGTGTTCTTATAATCCGTTATTTGCTATAACTGCTGGCCCTGATGCCTCTCCACATGTTGCGTCGGTTGCCAATAGGGACTTTTCACCACAATTTGCTGCTTGTACCTCTGTCTTACTTGCTTGATGCCCTGTGTTAACCATCTTCAGGCCCTGCTGTCTCCTGATCCTCTGTATTGTTATTGACCCAAGGTTTCTGCTTGGAAAAAAATCCCTGTTTGTTCTTTTGCGTATAACAGCATTAGTGCAGCATGGGAAGAAGGAACGCACAGGTGACGTATATTCCACCAGCTCAGTATCCTCTTCGAATAATCCCATCTGTGTGCTCAGAGCAGTCTTGAAAGACTATGAGGGTCCTTCTGTCCAAACCTGAAGGCTTCTGAAGCTGGGCTTGGTTCTAAAGATCAGGGGTTTATAGGCAGGGGAGTAGAGTTGGGATGTGTTGGGGTTCAGTGGATTCCCCTGAAATTTGCTGGGTTTCTTCTGAAGATTCCTATCTGCATCCTTTGTCCAATACACCCACTATCCTTCATATTAAATAGTTTTATATAACACACTCTTAATTAAAGTATACATTGCTCACCCCTCTTTTGTTTTTCTTCCCTACTACTTTGGTCACAGAGTGGGGTGTGCATCGAATCTCTGTGATCCATTGCATTTCAGGAATATATTCGATCTTCTGCAATTCATAGAGTCCAGAATAGTCTCCTAGTTCAAGTAGTTCGGCTTCTATATGGTGGATTTATGCTTCAAAGGGTGAAAAGAGTAGCAAAAAACACAAAGACAAACCTTAAGAGCCGAGGTCCTTGAAGTGCACCATACCTCCACTCTGCCATTTTAAAAACAGAATTATAGGAGGCAATTTGTTCCTCAAATATTGAAACTAGATTTCATTTTGTTACCAAAGTTATCTGCTACAACTCAATGATTAGGGGAGAGAATATTTCATTTTATATGTAAAATGGCACCTCTTCTATTGTTTTCCAGTGAACACATCATAGATGGCCATATTACCAGTGAGTTTTTCTTACAAACACACTCAATGAAGAAAGTCATTTAATTTACATTCTGAATATATATCTGGAAATGTGCTAAATGCCATATGGTGCAATGCTGAAGCTAATGAGGGTGAACAGATATGAGATAATTACGGAATAATAATAAGCCAGGAAAAAGAGAAACACTGAGGAGAAGGGAGGAAATGGATGAAAGCAAATGACATAATGATAAAAAATGTATTGTCTTTTACCAGGATGGTCAGTAAATAGGAAAACCTATAATGTGATGGATTGAAAAGCTGTTAAATAACTGGGTATAAAGATAGATGTTAAGGTACTAAAACCATCTTTTTCTTCTTCTTAAATGTGCCACTCTTATGTCATATCTTCTCTTCCTGCTTGTTGTAAACCAGTATAGGAATCTATTCATTCTGCAGGCAAACTGTTTCAGGGTCTGGAAAAAACCATGCCAAGGAAGGTATTTGAAACCATGTCAGGGTATAGTTCAAAGGTATATTTCAGTGTCCTGGATTAAGTTCACATTGGTAGGCTATGATGTTCTCTGGAAAGTAGACACTTGCAAGTTTGGTGTAAAAGCAACACGTGTTTTTTCGCAAAATGTATCTAAGTATTGGTGTATTGTCTGAAATTTCGCTGAGACCACAGGCTAAAGCTTACTTCAAATTTATTTCAGTTCACTGTGGAAGGATACATAAAATGGTCAAAGTGTTATAACACTTGAAAAAACTTTATTGTCTTTAGTTTTTTTTCTTTAAAGCTTTTGGTTCAGTTATTCAACGAATAAACTCCCTGATTAAAAAAAACAACAGCTACTACTGATTAAATATGCTACAGAACCAGAAAAACAGCATGCTGTTGTGTTGTTTACGTAACATTTTATATAGGCCTAACATCTTATCAATGCTAGATACATATACAATAATCTTAAGAGGATTTCATTATCTTTTAAGAGTATGCAGCCGGGGTTCTTTTGCATTTTTCTCTATGATTAATGTTTTCATCGAACTTTGTTCTAGTGCTTCGTAGCTTAGCATCCTTTCTTTTGATCTGCTGCTCCTAAAATACTTCCTTGGCATTGTTTACAACAGAAAAAGTAGTTAGCAAGATCAGAGAAAAAAATCAATGTCATAATTGTTGGGAGATCATAGGCATTAACAGCAATTTAAAATTTGTGAGTGCATGAAAAGTGTGGACACCTCCTAATTGCTGACCCCCCATCACAGATATAAGGGCTAAAGTTTTTTTCTGTCCTTTCAGCTATCCATTAATTGTACAGGATGGTGAAGGTGAAGTTTTTACAATTCTTTCCCCTCCCTGTCAAAATGTACAAAGATTAGTTATTGTTTACGTCTATCAATTATGCAGATTATACTTAAACATCTATTTGCGAATGTACCAAGATAAATAACAGGATTTGTGTACTTAAACTGCCTCTTTATTTTGATCATCTGCAGAAAAAGAATTATACCAACAAAGGATCGATTGGCACCAAGGTGGTCTTCTGGTTGTGGAAAACACAGCTGTCACTTGTTTTTGTAGACCAGTGAAGGTCTTGCTCTCATACTGCTTTTGTTTAAAAAAAAGAATAATAAAAGTGTTTTATAACTGAACCAAAACACTTCCTTTATTCAGGTCAGGGTAAAGCTTCCATATTGTTACATAAATAAAGCGATACCTCAATACAAGAATTGCTGCTTTCTGAGACTCTCTCAGGCAGTCGGGTTATTAGATTAATTGATTGTGGGCGGCTATGGCTCAAGAGGTAGAGCAGGGTCATCAGCTAATTAGAAGCCCCTGATGTGCTCATCCTCCTCTATGGATGATAGAGAAAATTTCTCTGTCTTCTCTCCGAAACCTTCACTAAGAATGTGTGCATGGATGAAGGAACGGGGTGCATACTGTTTATGTAAAAGTATTCAAATGTGAAAAGTGGTTTTAACAAATTCAGCTACAAGTAAATGTTAAGCTAGAATTTGTCTTGTAGAAGTTGATTTTGTTCTTTTCAAATGATTAAATATGGACATCATTTTCTTATGTTAGAACTTTACTTTGTTCTAAAAAAAACATCAAATCTCACTTAAAGAGTACTCATTATAAAAATAAATATGTTCCTAGAACTAATTTTCCCTTAATGTAAAATCTCTACATTGATCCCCAAAGTGCAGGCAGTGTTGATGCCTGTGTGAACATGTAATTTAGGTGCCTCGAAGTAATATAGATCTCATTTATAATGCTTGCCCAGATATTGGATGAGGCATTCTTTTTTTTCCCAACCGTATGCTCAGTTTGTCATCGTCACAATGAGCTGCTAGTGGCCTCCTTGGCCCCGAGCCCTGGCTCTCTGCCCTCTGCAGATCCTGACTGCGGCTTCCTGACAAGGACAGTCCTACACCTGCAAAATAAAGTGACAAGAAATACTATGGAGCTAATAAGCCAGCTGCTTTAGGGCAAGATGTATACTTTAACAATAAATCCATTGGAAGGTTGATAAGTTAATTGCCTCTGCTGCTATCCTGTCACAAATGTCCAAAGAAAAATAGCCTTTGTTGAGTTATTTTTAACAAATGAGTTTTCTTGCCAAGCATAAGAAGGGTAGTATTTGGACACTGGTGAAGAAAAGTGACCGTCCTCCAATTTATGAGGCTGCAGGAGGCATTTAAAGCTTTGTTTCAATCCCAGGTTGAAGTAAAATGGTTTATTTAATGGATGTCAGATTCAACATTGGTAGAGGAATCAGTTTGTGCCTTGTCACTGCAGTGTTCCTGCACCAGTGACAGTAAATTGGTTAGAAGTTTTAACTACATATGATTGAGAAGCTATTTGCAATGCAGATGTTTCTCTTTGGGATGCTGCAACAAAGAGATAAATCTATTGTCCCCTTTTGTTTACTCTTGTGCCTACACATGTACACACGATAGCATTCGAAATGTGAAGGTCACATACAAGTGTTTGCACTTGCTCCACAAATACCCATGGTTTAAAAGCCACAGAATGTGTCCCAACTCAGCTGCTGGTGGTGCTGGATAAATGGAGGACAGAGGAATGCAGTCCCAGTCGGGATGCTCTCCTTTTGGTTTGGAGTGTGACCAAGGCGGTCTTGGCCTGACCACACTTAGTCATGGATGCCTTTTCCCCCTTATAAAACCACCTTTCCCTGCCTCAGTGTTTATACAGCTTACCACAGCCCCCCAAAATCCAACACTCACCCACCCTGCATTGCTGAGAGGCTTTTACTCAGCAAATAAATAAATGAATTACCATGCAAAGGCAAACATAGTTAGTATGTGTCATTTAGGCTTAGCCCTTATAATTAGATCTTTATTTTTTGTGACCATAATAAGGCTTACTGCAAATCAGTAGTCCTCTTTCTCTATAATCTGTATATCCTGTGGTATGTAGCTACTGTACAATTTGGTCAGGATGTAACATGCAGTATGTCTACATACGTTTTGGAAAAATAAAATAAATTAAAAAAAAACTTACCATAGCAATTGATAGATCTCACATATCAGTGCTTTTTAAAAGCTAATTATTTTCAGACAATTTCATCTTCAGACTCCTTTTAAACTTTAAATCCACTCTTTTCATTTTTATTACCCGTTGGTTCAGAGCTTTCTTAAGCTTGATAATTTTTTTAAATATATCTCAAATATTGGTTTTGCTTTTTTATCAGATTCCAAGCTTGTTTTTTAATCTTTTTTTAATTTCCTTTATTAAACCAGGTAAACCCCATTCAAATATGGGTCTCATTTTCAAGAGGGACCTGGGCAGAAGTCGTTAGTTATCACATTACTATATGCTTTGATAAAATAGTTTAGTTGTTATTATTATTATTATCATTATTATTATTATTATTATTAAAGCATTTATTCAAGTTCTTTCTCTTTTTTTTTTAATATTAATTTGCACGATGTCACTTTTTGATACCACTTTTAGCTACCAATGTTTAAAAATAAAGGTGAGTAAAAAGGTCTCCATTCCATCAACCTTAACTTCAGATCTTGAATATTACTTTCAGTAAAAAGAAGCATCTTGGTAAAGTACCAGAAATAAAAACAAAAAACAAAAAAAATAAACCAAGATCTGTCAGGAGTGTGAGTAACTTCAAGCTTAACATTATGACACTAAAATTTGCCTGAAATTAGAATTATTTAGCTCTAATCAAGACATAATGTAAAGGTCACCAGGCCGAGACACGAACTGCGACGGCTGCATTGAGGAAAAAGCCTATCAACATGGGTCATACGTTTAACCCCTGCACCCCCTGCCACGCACAGCTTCACTTGAAAAAAATATATACTCCTGCATTTTTATCTTCCTTTGAACGGGCAATGACCTCTCACATAACCATATTTTTTAGTCTATGCAGAGTTTGAGTAATATGCAAACGTTTAACCAAAGATATGAATAATTTACATACAACAGCTACTTCAGGACTTACTTTATGGTTTGCAGAGATGTAAACAATTGCCTGGCATGCCATTATAAGGCCCTGTAACTTGACATTGATTCATTATTCATGCTTAGAGAATTATTATTCTATTGTATGGGATGTAAAATGGGATCATTAGTGCTGAATATGAGAATGTGAAAAATTGATATATTGAGGAGAATAATAGTGAATGTTGTAGGCAGGAATACCCCAAACAATCCTGACTATTAGCAGATAAAGAATAGTAATTTCCCCAGAAGTAATTAGGATTAGCATAATTTGATGGCGAATGCATGAATGATGCACGTTGATTGATATGTCGATTCTTCCTGTAATGAGTCCCTTATCTCCTCTCTCCGCTGAAAACTGCTATGTGTGTGTGTGTGTAGCTTGAGGTGACATCCACTATGCTACTACACCTTCTTAGAGAGACTGTGTTAAGGAGCACCCTGCCTCCTGTACACACAAGCATATCCAAAGACTAGAGAGTAAAGGCTATGATAGTATAGCACTGCCATGTAGTAACTGATTGAAGATGGTCCTTTTATCTTGACAGGCTACCAGCTAGAGCCAGACCAGGAAATATGATATGGCAGCTCATGTTCTCTTTATTCCTCTCAAAGCGACTGTCTGTGTGTCTGCACATTACACTCCGTTTGTGTGTCTGTGAGAGTGTGTGTAGTGTGTCATTGTCCCTGTGTGCAAGTGTCCTTCAGCGACTCTGTGCGCATATTAGTGTGCAACTACACAATATTATCAGCAGCCACGCATGTAGTCCATCACTTTGAGCTTCTTTTAAGTGACAGCTATCGATTGGGTGTTTGTGTCTGCACAGAAGCTTTAAAGCAACACCTTGCCCTCTGCATCCCACTTGAGATTGTAACTTTAGAGCACACTCATCGAATACAGAGGCTGTGAAACATTTGCTTGGCTTGAGAAATCCTTTCTTGGCAACATCTGCATGGGTTTGATGAGGGCGTGGTTCTTTCTTAAGTATATAACATTGCTGTTTGAAAACACTTCTTTAACAAAATGATTGACTTTTTCTTGAGTTAAGTGTCCTATCAAGTGTCAGCGCAACAGTTTATGTGACTACAAACATGCTTGACAAAGACATTGCATTAGCATAGAATGCAGCTATTTAAATGCTGAAAACGAGTCGCTTGAGGGTCATTTTACAGGAAGGTAAACTATATCCTCTGCTCGCATGACAAATTTTTAAAAATCTAATGTATGAATCAAAGATATATTACAAGATTATAATCTGTTTTGGTCAGCATTCTTCTCTGTTCATCTACATTAGTGCAAAATAAAATCCTGACAGTTGCTCCAGCTGAAATGAAAGTTATATCTTCATTATCATATCATGCCTGCTGTCTCAAATAATGTCTCTAGGAATCACAGGATATCATAACATTTGCTCCATCATATTGCATACTTTTTTCTTATTGTATAATTTTCTTAATTGAGTTTATGCATGTTTTCTAAATATGTGAGCACAGCAATATTTTTGTGGTGACTCCACTGCTGTCCTTAATTTGAGCATATTGTGACTTTTGACACTTTACACAGTATCCAATACTAGTGTGAATAATTCAGAGTACATTTACAGAGGTCTTTGTCATTATGCAAAACAAACCTAAGCAGCAGTACTAATGTTCCAGGCAGGTTATGAAATTTTGAACCATTTGTCAACTTCATTAAACACCTGAAAACAAATCACATGAATAATTTCCCAAATGGTTGTGAATAAGTACCACGCTCTGCCAGGATTCTACGCTGAATTTCAATGGAGATTCAAGTTTTTAAGGACTTTCACAAAACCAACTAGTCAAACAACTCCAGGGTCATTTTTTTCCTTTGAAACCTCTGGATTTGAAACTCTTAAATTTCCCCCTATTATTTTGCTGGTGTAAGGTTAGATTATGCTTATCAAACATCGCAATGTAGCAATGTTTTCTATTTTCAACAGAAAATACAGTTGATTTCCAAACAAACCGTCTTGCTTCCAAAAACTTCTATGTAGGGTCATGTTTTGTTTTTATTCACGTTCATACCTATAAATATGGGTAATGAAGTCTTTTGTGGAGCATGTTTTGTTCACAGAGAGGGGAGTGCTGTGCAGCTAATATACACACACAAGGCCAAAGTTTTGTCACGACTGGTCAAAAAAAAGAAAATCCCACAATAATTGAAAAAGATATCTTAAATCTGACAAAAGTAAGAAAAAAAAATCTATGAAAGCTAACAATCGAAAGGCAAAAATTGCTTTTCAACTAGGGGTCCAAGCAATTAATCAATTATTGATTCATTGTCAATAAGAAATGAATCAATTAAATTGATTAATAGTCTTTTGAATGCAAAATTCCCCACCAGTCCTGTGGGGATGTGCTTGACATCAAATGTACTTGATGCACAAGCGTGAACAGAAGAGAAGAAGGACTCCGATGACAACAACAGACAAATGAGAGGCGGTAGCCTACACTGACAAGAAGAAGAATGCTAAATGGAGCAGCATGAAGCCTTTGTTAAGTTGGTCAGTGGCAACAATGACACCAATGGCACAATATCTGAAAATATTGTAAAGTACAACTCCACAACTTTGTTGAATTAAAACCTAAACATGTCATATTCAGCCGTTCTACAAACAGCAAGTGGTTTTTAGCCTGCAATCACCACAACGCAGAGACGAAGAGTGTCTTACTCAACAAAATTAATGGGCATTATGTAGAAGATATTTAACATGGTTATTACAGACATACTGCCAATAAATATTGTTAATGGAAAGGGATTTCAAGAGGTAATATAGTACATCAAGCTTGGGTACAATATCCCCTGTAGAACACTCATAACCAGTCACTTGGAAGCAAGTTATGCGAGGAAGAAGGCCGACTTGCGAATTCAATTTGCAACCGTGGATGTAGACCCCATGACAGACTGCTGGGCTTGTACAGAGAGCTACATCCCAGTGACATGCCACTACATTTCCAATGTCGCAGATGAAAAGCAATCATTTATTTTCATGTTAAGTAGCTAGTGCAATATTTTGATATTTTCTGTTCACAATGGCATGTTTTCGCTCCTTACAGAGACTCAATAGGATTTAGATCAGGGTTCTTAGAAGGCCTCTTTGAAATAATACAATGTTTTCCTCTTAGCTATTCTTGGGTGTTTAAGCTGTATGTTTTAGGTAATTATCCTGTTGCCAGACTCAAGACCTGCAACTGAGACCAAGCTTTCTGACACCGTAGCACATTTCTCTGTTTTTTCCCTCCAGGGATTCTAGAGAGAATCCCTAAATAGTCTTGAGATTTCATTGTACCCTGCAGAGATTCAAAACACCCTGTGCCAGATGAAGCACAGCAATCTCAGAACACGTCAGAGCCTCCTCCATGTCTCACAGAAGGGACAGTGTTCTTTTCTTGATATAATTCATTTTCAGTTCAGTTTTTGTCTCATTTGTCCATTGGGTATTCTCCCAGAAGCCTTGTTATTTGTCAACATGTAGTTTGGCAAAGTCCAATCTGGCTTTTTCATGATTTGCTTTCAACAATTATGTCCTCCTTGGTTTTCTCCCATTCAATCCACTTTGGCTCAAAAAGAAATGGATGGTGTTATCTTATAATGATGTTCCTTTAGCTTGAAGTTCACCTTTAATCACTTCAAAAGTTTTTCTGGGCTTTTTTCTTACCACTTGTATCTCTTCACATCTCTTTCATTTGTCTTTGATTTTCCATCAATTTCCCTCTTGCAGCCATCTCCAAGGAGGTTGGCTAGATTCCCATAGCATCTTTAGTTTTAAAATTAATTGGATTGTCTCAACTGTTTCCTATTTTCACCATCTAAATCCTGTTAAGAAAATCCCAGAATTAAATAGATTAGTGTCGTTGGATAGTTTAATGTACTTGTATTATGTGTGCCTGACTTTGTAGTATAAAGACCTGACTGGTAATTTAAAAAATCTATATTTAGGCTTATGTATGACCAATCTAAAAAATGAATGATTATTTCAATCGTCTACCCTAAAGTTTGTCCCAGCAATGCTCACTAGAAATCTCTTATTTTCCTGTATTTCCGTGTCTGCATTATAGACATGAAGAAGATAAAGAAAGAAAAAACACGCACATGCAGTAAAAACTGGAATAACTGCAAAACGAAGGAGCTGCCAGTTCACAGAGTGTCATTTTAGTGTTCTTCAGGTGACCCTAGAAAACCCTTTTTATCTTCCTTTTGTACTCTATACTTATTTTATTCATTTTTACTCTCCTCCATACTCATCTCTTTCCCTCTGTGTATCTCTGCCCTCCCACCTTTTAGAAAATGGGTCAGCATTTCTAAAATCCTCAGTCTGTTTAAAGTTTGATAAGTGCACTCCAGGTGGTAATGCAGTGAATATTAAATTTGTAATCAGCAGTTTCATGTGTTCACCATTGGAATATTTGGATTATTAAAGTGAATCATTTCCCAGAGGGGCCTTAGTTACGTTACATGCCTCCCCTAAATGCAGAGTTAAAAAGCTTTGAGTGGAACTAAAGGGAAATTGGCCTTTATTTTTGTCACCTCAGCCAAATTAAAAACACTTAAATTACATTATTAGGAAAGATAGAGCAC
>JAUZNJ010013925.1:0-17652 GCA_034780135.1 Jordanella pulchra
TTATCCCCCACATACAAAGCACTTTTAGGAACCTTACCCAAAAGATTCACCTCACACCTTCCTCCACCTGACTCAACCTCTAAAGAGGCGTGTGACCAGAACCACTCTAACAATGAAGCTAACGACCCATCAGAACCTGGGGGTTCTGATGGGTCGTTAGCTCTAATGGCCATCATGTTGGAGGGATCAGAGTCACCTTTTGTTCCTTTTTCTCCCCTCCCCTACTCTTTGTCACACCTACAATATATTTATCCCTGTTTTCTTCTGAATCAGTTGGAACTGAAGAAGCCTCTTGGATTTAATTTATAGAGACCAAACTTAATAGAATCTTCTTGACAATCCACTCTCCTATAACAGCCATACATCTCTCAGGGAAGTGAAATTGCAGTCTTGTTTTAATTGTTATTATTCAATGGTCTTACCAGTCTATCTTATTTCAAATGTTGAAGTTAACCCTGTGATTGGAGACCTAATTTATGTAAATTGTACTTTCTTGAGAATCAATAAAGATACAAATTAAAAACAAAAGAAGCCTCTTGGATGAGAAGTGAAACGTCTTCTAGAAAACTTCACGTCTAGTTGCTTAAACTGAACCATCTAAGCTTTGCTCAGTTTGCTTCTCATTATCTGCTCTGTTATCGCAGGCGGCCTTTCATTACTTCCCACTTATTATTGGTCCTCATTGCTTCCACTCCATTCAGCACTAAGCCTGGACTCTTTCACCACTGGATCTAATCTTAGTATAACTCTGGAGTTCATTAATTCAGGAGTTTAAGTCCCTGGGTTAATCATCTTTATTATTAACGAGCATCCTAAGTCTCCACTAACTGGGATCATTCAACCTCAGTGGTGGCTGATGGAGACAGGAGATGATCTGCATATCTTCTCTCTTGGAAGTTACCAAAAAACAAACCACATTGATTTGCTGGAAAACCAAATTATTTCTAGATTCTATTTCCTTTACTTCTCTCCATTTCCAAGGAAGCAGTTTTTAAACCCGAACAGTTCTGCCTTCAGCTCAGCCCAGTTTACCATCTCTGTCACACTTTAATGGAAAGTCTGTGTCTCAGTGAAACACAATGAAAATGTCCTAATTTGTATAAAGAAAACTTCTGAATCCAATAGAGCTCTTTGTAACTAAATCACCTTTAGTAAATAATCAAAGTCCAAGAATATAATGTCTATGATCTCCACAACATCCAAAGCTGAAATATTACCAGAAACCTTTTTTTTTTTTTTGCATCAACGTTCTCTGACGTTACGTAGAGTCATTCATCTGATAGCAACTCCATAAATGAACTCTGATAATCAGTTGGACTGGGACAGGCCTGCATGCTCTTCGTAAGCATGACCTCTTCTTCCTGTTCAACACCCGCCTCCTCAGCAAACTGCCACTAATCACTTTTGTCAACTTCGCTGTGGAGCCTCGCTCTCACTGCTTCTCTCCAGTGACGCAGGCTTCATGAGCCACAGCTCCTCCGCTGGTCGCTCCATCCATCTATTCCCTCACCAGAGGCAGGGAAGAAATATGAGTTTCATTTTTCAGTCCTAAGATGAAATGATTATTCATCATTATTGCTGACATTCTCATCATGGCAGCTGCCATCATAGCTGGAGAGGCAGGTTCTGGAGTTCATTTAGTCAAACCCACTTCAACACTGTTACGCCCGTGAAGGTGAGCATCATATGATGACACAGGCAGGTCAGAAAGGTGAATGCAAGCTTAAACAGGCTTTATGAGATGGAAACTAATTGAGCTGCAGAGTGTTGGGCCCATCTACTGTAGAAACAAAACAGGCAGAACTACACAGAGAAAGAAAAGAGATTAGAAATCACCCAGAATGAACATCAACTCATTTTCATCCACAGCTCCCAGGAGGAGCAGGCACAGATGGCATCCATCAAAGTTGGAGAGGTAAAAACGGAACGGCCAGAGGGGGGGTTCGTTTCACGAAGCGGATTTAATGAAAAGTCTAAGTTTGTTAACTGGGGAGGAAACTCAACTGACTGCATCCAGTGCTTGACTTGTAACGACTCCCTCCTCCTGTATAAACATCTAGAAACAGTCTCTGTTGACCTGCTAGTGGAGTTCACACCGAACACAGAGCACAGATCAGTTACGGACCGAGCTTTAATGAATGTGGTGCAAAGTTTTACAAGGTGAAACTACATCATGTCTATAATCAGTTAAATAAACATCAAACTTCAGACTGTTTCATCCACTCTGTATTATCAGTGTCACTTTGCTATATTCACTTTTGATTGCGTCTTTAAATGAGGATAATTTGTAAAATTCTAGTTCAGTTTGGATTTTTTAAGTTTGACATGAACACACTTTAAATCTCCGTAAGAAAAGGAAGCAAAGAAGTGATCGTGTTGGATGGATGGGCTGGTTAACAAACCATAACTGTCAGCCAACACAAATTCTGCACATGAACCTTAATGTAGGAAATAAAAACTGAGAAGAAAAAAACTGTTAAACCTCAAATCGACATGAAGCAATGAGCCTCATGTTGTTGCTCTTAATCACCGTCCTTATTTTCTCACACCTTGGTCAGGCCCTGTCCACTGCTTGCATGAAAAAGCAGGGACTTTTTAAACATCAGCATTTTCTTCTGCTGTAATTTATCGAACCCCCCTGGGCCTGTGAGCCTCAGCGCAGGCTCTTAGACAATCTGAGTGTCTCTAATGTTTTATTAGCATCATAAATCTCATGAGCACTTCTCGTGCTGCACCCACCACCCTGCTGGAGACTGTCACTAATCAGTCTCCACTTCTTCACGACATTTCCTCATCGCTATCTTTAGTTTTTCTCTTCCTACTGATATAGACTCTGTGCTGCTTTGGGAAACAGGAGGAAGAGCCAAAAGGGACGGCCTCAAGCCTAGGGTGACAAATGAAGTGATCGGCCAAGCTTGGCGGTTAGTCCTATCCGTCAACCATCAGTCAGCGTGTGGATAACAGGCTGAGTCGCTGTGGAGGGAAAACAACTCTGTCAGTGGACTGTAATTGTTGCAGTAAGACCAGCTTCCCTCCATATGAGACGTATTTACACTGATAGAGGCTCATCTCTCTCTTTGTTTAATCCTTATATATTCCTCCTATCTACTTGAAGTCTGAAGTCTTTCACCAAAGCGAGCTCTGCCTTCCGATGTCAGTAAAGCTCAAGTAAAAACCTCAAACGATGCTTCTCAAGATGCTCCCTCAGCGTGGAGTTTTGGAGGAAACAGGTTCATAAACTTATAGAAATCACTGGCCTTTCCCTCTTTGATTTACTTGATCAGGACACAGAAACAGCCATCCATGAACGGTGTGTGGAAATATTTCAGATTCTTGATGAAGCAGTAGCAACTGCCTCTACCACACCCCCACCAGAAGACTTTGTAGGAGCACTTATTTACTCTGTCTCATTTGCCTGACAAACTTTGCAGTTTTATCTATCTCATTAAAAAATCTCTGCAAGTGAAGCTCTGGCAGTGATTAAGTGTTCTGATGTCCAAGCAAACAGCCCTGCCTTGCTGCTTTAATGTGTGTACACTCTGACTGACACCAACATGTCCCAGAGCTGCTTCATAATTAGAGGTCCTCTGCTCTGATCTGAGACTTTACACCAGAAAAACGTCTCCAGCGTCTGTCTGACTCACGGCTGAACATGCCCACATCTTTCATCCATGACTTGAAAGCTTTTTCAAAGAACTCTGGGTTTCCAAGAGAGAGGAAAAATGTAAGAGGTTGCATAGAAACAGTCATTTTGGAACCTACTGCATGAGAATACGTCTAAGGAGAGCACTCAGAGCAGACATGAAACCGACGGCAGGGTAAGGTTTCAGATGCCTGCTCCCTTCACAGCGAATGTCACATATAAATATTCAGTTTTAAGGGAGCCTCACACAGTACAATGTGAGAGAATGAGCCACAATAGGAAGGTCTTTGCAGGTTTTTGTCCTCTAAGATGTGTCGAGACTGCCGACAGCTTACCTTTAGTGTGATATACAGATTAACGCTCACAGCTACTAGCTTTTAATCAAAACAATGTATCCACAGAACGAGCGGGAATCAATATTAATTTCATTCAAAAAATAGAAAGAATATAAGTAACTATGATTACATTTGGACAGGTCCAACATATATTAATGTTTTCTTCCGGTTTTCAAAGACGACCCAAACGGATTCAGCTGCAATAGCAATTAAAGTGGTTTCCTCTCCGTTATGAGGAGGAACATCAGTCAAATGTTTGAGCGTTGGTGCAGACGTCAGGAAGCAAAGCGTAACGGCACGTATTGGAGGAACGTCACAGGAGTAGATCCTGCGATCTTCGAAGGTATCTCCGTACTCCTCAGCTTTTCATGTTGTATTTATGTGCAATGGCTTTTTTAACAATTGTGTTAAAGACTATGTTTGCCTGTTTGGTGAAGGATGCTTGTGGATGGTTAGTTTTTTTTAAATTAGTCAATGTTACAACAAAAAAACACTCATTAATGCTGTCACTATCAACAACTCTGAGAAATGTTCCCAAACTGAGCTTAATGTGCTTTTATTCTCACAAAATCGAATCTGGCGAAATAAAAGAGCTGATTTTCATGGTTGGAGTCCTGGCCATGACTCTGCCTTTGATCACTTATGCTGTTTGTCATCAACTGTGTTCAGAGAAGTTTGCAAAGCAAACTTTCCAAAACTGGCTCAGAGCTCATCTGCTTTTTTTCCTATGGAGCTAGTTTACTGTGAGCTTTTCTAACACAGAAAGTAATTATAGATCAGGGACGGTCGCTCACACTGAGCCTGGTTCTGGTTCTGGTGAAGGTTTCTTCCTTTTATTTTTGCTGTGTGCATATGTCAGGGCCACACACTGAGTCAGTGACATAATGCAGGTGAATACCTACCGCAGGAATCTGCAGCCGAGTGGCTCTTTAGACACTAAACAATGGCTCTCCTCGATTTGGCCAGAAATGATAAAGAGCTAATCTTTGCAAAAGTAGATATACTAACAAATGCTGGTTACTTTGTGGGTTAGCATTTTTTCAACTGACTAATGACAAATTGAATCCCAAACAATTTGTCCCTTTTTGTTGATCTTTTTTAAAATGTTTTTTGACAGAATTTTGCATCAATTTCAGCAGCTTAAGTCTGCTTGTCTCCTCAGTTGACAAGAGGGTTGCATCCCTCTTGGAACGGCCCCCCAGCTCTGAACCCAAAAGTTGATTCGTTATCGGACTTCTGTACAAGGCACAGACTGTTCGTATTGAACATTATGTTCAAACATAAGGATGTCCATCTGTGCACCAGGAAACCCCTAGGCCGAGGTCGAGGATCGACTTTATATCTGCTGGCCTCTGTCTGCTAATTTTGGACAGTCGGGTGAAGATCTCCTCGACGGGTGAAGATCTCCTCGACGGGTGAAGATCTCCTCGACTGACACGCCTTCTGTGGTGGAAGAAGAGTGGAGGAGCTGGATTCATTCATCGCCCACCAAAGTCACCGAGGTGGTTAAAACTCTGCTCGGTGGCAGGACCAGGGGGGTGGATGAGATCCGTCCTGAGTACCGCAGAGCTCTGGATGTTGCCGGGCTGTCGTGGCTGACATGCCTGGAGGTCGGGGACAGTGGCCCCTGGATTGGCAGCCCGTGGTGGTGGTTCTCCTCCATAAGAAGAGGAATCACACTTCTCAGCCTCCCTGGAAAGGTCTCTGCCAGGGTCCTGGAGAGGAGAGTCCGGCTGATAGTTGAACCTCGGCTTCAGGAGGAGCAGAGTGGTTTTCATCCTGGTCGTGGACCAGTGGAGCAGCTCTACACTCTGCAGGGTGTTTGAGGATTCGTGGGAGTCAGCCCAACAGATCCACGTGTGTTTGTGGACCTGGAGAAGGCCTTTGAATTACCAGCAAACTACAATCTGCTGCTTGGCTTTATTCTCCTGAACCTCATGCATCCCATCATTTACTGTAAAGATGAGCTGCTGTAGAGCTTCATGTTCAGTTTCTGCTTTGGCACTTCCTCAAATCTTCAACACTTTTCCAAGTTCCATTTATCCATTTGGTTTTTAAAAGTTGTTGAATTAAGCTTTAAGGATTCAAAATGTACCTTCTTATCTTGTTTTTCTGCCGTCTTTCATATGATGGCAGAGGAACAGGTACTGTGGTACTTGGGCATTTCTTATCCTACCTTCCAGAAAAATCAACCAAAATGTTTTTAAACAATTATAGTTCTGTATAATATTAATATGTCCGTTTATTAATACCTTTAATGCCTTTGTCTTCTCCCCCAATAAACCCAAAAACTAGGTCTTAAACAAGAGCTTGAATTCTGTATTTTTCATTTTTACTTGGTGGAATAATGATGTCAAAAATCATTAGTGTATTTTTATTGTCACTTTATAGTTAATGCAGTTATAATTAACGAGTGGTGGACACTGATGGAGTCCATTTACTCTACTTAAGGTCTTATTTTAGTATCTTTACTTGAGTATTTTTTGGAGTAACTTATAACTTTCACTTCACTCTATTTAAATGTCAAATACTTTCTGCTTCACTACGTTTCTATTGGCAGCATTTTGTTTCTCACATCCTTGGAACAGCTGTCCTGGATCTTTTCATTCGCTCTTGTTTTAACACACTTGGGTCAAATGGTGGCTCATTAGCAGCCAGCTTTGATGGACGACCTCCAGGAGAAGAAATAAAACTTCCAGGGCCCCAGCCCCGCTGTTTTAGAGATTTGTAGACAGACTACAAACGTGAAAAATTCAGGGCAGATATTATTTTATTAAGCTGTGAGTTGTTGCCATGTGGCCCAGTTGAACAACAGTTTTCGAAGCAGAGTTCGAAAGTTTCCTTGTGGTAAAAGATTCAACCTTAAACCTTGATTCTATTGTGAAAGTGTGAAAAGAATCAAGACTCTGCTGTTTTTTGTTTTTGATGTTTTTAAATTAAAATTATACAAAAATGTACTGATATAAGGAAATGTCATTTGTGCTTTGGAATACTCAAGTATTTTAAAAAGTGAGAACTTCAGTACTTTAACTTAAGTACACTTTTGACTGAGTAACTTTTAATTGCAGTTAAGATTTCAATACTTTCATTGAAGTACTTTAGTTGAGTACTTTGTTGAACAGTGATGCTAAAGGTTCATTACTTGATGCCTCTTTCATTGCTCAGTATTGACATCTGCTGCTGCAGAGACACCATGAAAGCCTTCATATTTCAAAAATCAGAACATAAATAAATAAATAAAGTGTGTTGTTATACATGTGAGTCATTATTTATTTATAAATGATTTGAATCCTTCTAATATGTTGAATGTTTGTGGGATTTGTTGTACTTTATGTCATCGACGGATTTTTGCAGAGAAGATGGGCTGAATGCTGCATGATTCCCCTCATGTGGTCTCTTGTCACCGCCCACTTTGGTGAAATGTTGTTTTCTGTCTATGCTTTTGTACCAGTTAGCTACACTTTAAAGAAGCTAGGGTAGGATCCACAGCATGCGGTCTGATACCTGAAGCTGAATGAGCGTAGCGCTGTGTACCCAGCGGCTCTCCTGCCTCCTCCCTCTCCTCTGAGGGCTCTTATAAAATGCCCGGCCTGCTCTTAGGATGATGAGAGTGGAGCGAATCGGTTAGTGAGATTTCTCAGAAAACACTGGTTCACATTGTTCCCATTACCTGAAGAAAAAGCAGCCATTAAATCCCACTAACCACCTCTTCACTCCTGCGTGTCGTCCTTTAATTTTCTGGCTGCTTTTTCCTCTTATATTTTAATGGTTGCTAGAGTGCTCTTTGTCTGACTTCTCCATCTGTCTGAAACATCACACAGACAGTTATTTATGCTGAGATCCTTCTGCATTCATATGAATAGGATTCATTATTTCTACACCACACAGGACATCTGCGGAGCTGCTATAGTCCTGAGCTGCAGCCAAACGGCGACATGTTGATGGAGCAGCGCCTGCAGGCGGAGATGAATGTACTTAGCTCTCTCTGTTTTCCAGTTCAGTTGGCTGATGCTTTCTCCCAGCGTCCAGAGCAGGCGTCAGCCACACTCAGCCCAGCCAAACACTGCTCCCTGATGCCAGGAAATTGTATCTCATTAGGCCAATGAGGGAGAGCATCATGACCTTTCTCTGCTGGCAGAATTAGTACAAGTTAAATATGTTCAATTGAATAAACTTGAGTAAAATTCAGTAAACAGATTTATTCTCACTGTTGCTTGTAATTGTGTTTGTCTGTTGACTCTGTCATTAAGTACATCGTGTTTGCTTGCTTGTACTGACTGACCATAGATGTAAACATTGAGGTGTGGATGAAACGATAATAATGCTTCAAGAACCACGTTGGTAATAATTCTTTACAAGAGATGTTTTTCTTCCAAGGATCTATATTCTGTAAAATACACTTTTTATCAGCTTTTAACTCCAGCATCTTTTCCTTCATCCATAAATAGTTAAAGCAGTTTTTGTCTGGGTTTGCATTCAGTCGCTTCTCTGTGAATAAACTGAACCTTCAGGTTCTGGTGGCTGTTTGTTCGCACATATCAGATTTATTTTTAGACCACCTGAATGTGAATTGGGTAAATTATCTAGATAAAGGTCAGACACACTTAGAAGCAGCTTTTCCACTAACCCTGCTGCTTTCCTGTTTCTCTGGCCCATCAATTTAACAATCCCCAACATTTCCAACAACCTTTAGCCGGTTCAGCTCTCTGAGCGTTCAAACAGGCCCTGGAGTGAACGGGAGCCCAGCATCAGTAAAAGCTGCAACACAGAGAGGCAGATGAAGGTGCTCAGGCTTAAAAGCAAGCCGACATGCAAAGAGAGATAGTAGAAAATGAAAGGGATGCAGGGAACAAATGGATGGCGAAGGAAGAAAGTGAATGTAGAGTAAATAATGAACCCATTTAAAAAGAGAGAAATCGTCTTTGTTTAACGTCGGTTGGAGTGGTTTATTCAAATGCTCCCAATTCTTTGAGCTTAAAAGAACAATTTGTTATTTAATGTTCAAACAGAAAGAAACAAAAATGAACAGCCAAAAAAACGGCGCTTTGTTCTTAAAACCCCATTTAACTCGCCCTCCAAGACTCCAGGCTTTAATTCACACAAACAGGTGAATCTCAACAGAAATTCATCTGTTTTTTAGAAAAAATGGTTTCAAATCTTAAACTCAAATAAATTCAGTTCACACACCAAATTAAATAGACACACGGAAAAAAATCTTTATGTTTATTACTTAAAGAAAACGGTGGACAGAAGGAAAAACAAAAAGGTCTAAGTTGAGTTTGTTTCAGTTAATTTAAGCTCATTAATAAATGTAATATTTGTGTAGAAATCTGTCCACCTGAGGCTGTCATCCAGCAGACAGTCACTAACAACATAAGAGCAGATGGAGGAGAAGATGCTCTTCTACAGCCGATTAGAAAGTTAAGTGGAAGGTAGAAGTGTGACATCATCAGCATCAGAAGAGAAACACCAGTTACCTTATTCAGAAATCAGCAATCCTCACCTTGTAGAGGTAGAAAGCCAAGCTGCTGAGGTCCAACACAAAACAAGCTGTACACCTACCTACTGCTGGTGAAGTGGCCTCTGCAGACGCAGGCGTTAGCAGACTGTCAGACCTCATGGTTTTCACAGTGATCAACAGAAACACTGGCTCATGGGAAACATGGTTCAAAGCTGCGTTACTTCCTGCTTCCAAATCTATCACCCGGTGGATGTTATCGTCTGAAGGTTACAAACACTTCTGCATTGCTACCAGGAGACAAATGGAAAATGTTTCCAGACAGAGAATGTGGGAAACCCTCCAGAAAATCAGTACAAACAACACAACTTATGGAGCAGAAATATGGTAAAGACTTTCAGTCCCACTGCAGAAACACCTGGAAGACAGTGTGTGTGTGTCAATGAAATTATCTGGAAATCAGGGGAAAAGGAAACAAAATGGAGGCTTTGGTAGAAGTCTAGTCAAAGTCCAGCCCTAAAAACAGTGGATTAAAATCCGTCCACAACATAAAGACTCACTAGTTCACCATCACTGCTTGTTTAGTGTTTGATAAGTTAAGGCAGGGCTAATTAATTCAGTAATTAAAACCATATATTCATGATAAATCTTTGCCCAATAATAGCAATTGTTTTTATTTTATACTAGATCATCTTTTGCTTCATGCATATTGTAGACAGCAGGCTGAGATGTGTTTATCTGTCTCAAAGCTGCAGAGAACAGTAGGTTTGTTCATAGCCTGAGGTGCAGTCCATCACACAAGAGAAACAGCAGCGAGTGGGCCGATGGATGCCACTGCACTCCCTTCTTCAAAGCTCCATCAAAACAGGCCAAGCACATGACAGAACCCCTCTAAAATGGTGCCAGGACCCCTCCATCCCTAGAGATGAAAACAGCCATGAGTGGGAGGAGGAGAGGAGGCAGGAGGAACAGGGAGTCAAAGAAGAAAGTGTTGCTGGCAATCGCTAAAGCTTCCAGTTTAAAGAAGAGCGATGCTTCGATTTTGTGGGGAGTTCCACCCTGACTGCTGGACGGTATTGAATGTGCAGAGCAAGAAATAAAAGCAGTCCTCCAGATGAAAGAGGAACAATTTACTGCATGGCCGGAGCATCCTCACAAACACGCTAGGTGTGGGGGAGAAAACTCTGCATGGTGAAGGTAATGTCTTCATGTAAAAGGAGGGAGGCTGCGTGGGCGACGGCCATCACAGAGGCCAAGGAGTTTTGGAGAGTCCTTCTGTCTGAGATCCTTCCTACTTCTCACACACTTCGCTGCTTTAATCTTATTTTTTAGAGAAGAAAATCATGGAGGTTTGAATACTGCAGCTCCCTTTTATCCAACTGCTCATTATTTTAGCACAAAATTCAAACATTTCAGTCCACGGTGGTCGGAGGACTGCCTGAGCCAATGACGTTGTCCCTCGGCGCCACTTTTCCTTAAACGGTGTAATTATGTAGGCAGAAATGTCCAACTCCCAGCTGGTATCTCATTCACTTAGACTCATTATGTGTGCAACAAGGAAACAACAATGTGTCATTAAGCTTCATACTGATGTTTAGAGGAACCAAGGAGAAAACAGGAGCTGAGCAGACATGCAGATGGAACTGACTCACAGTCCGTGTTGCATAAAAAGCATCACATCACTGAGTAAAAGGCTTTGAACAGAATGATTCACCCTGATTTCAGACCCACGTGAGTCAATCAGATCTGTACAGCCTTTTTATTCATAAATGATGTAAAGCAGAGAAAGTAAGATACAGTTTGCTGTAAAACAGCTTATAACATTCGTCCTTGGCTCCATTTACCTAACATGAATTCATTTAGCCATAATGAACCTTTAATCTCTCTAAAAGCCAAGAAATTATTACCAGTATCAGATGTATGTAAAACCCTTAATGAGACACCAGCTGAAAATGAATCTTTCTTTATTTCATTTGTTGCTTAATTCACTATTTATAAATCCAACTTGTCTGTGCTACGTGGTGGAGTTGTTGGTTCTGTTGCCTGTTGTTGTTCCTTTCTGCAGCTTGGATGTTCTCTCTGTTTATACACAGGTTCTCTCTGGGTACTCCGGCAGCTAAAACACATGCAGTTTTGTTGTCACTGTGTGTGTGCTCCTGTTTTGACGCTGATTGAGGACCAGTATAGAACCTTTACCAACAATTTAAGGATTGAATGAAACAACGTGAGAAACTTTTGCTGGTCGTTTATTTAACCTTAGTCCAGTTTAAGGTTGGGCTTAGATACACTCTGGTAACAGTTTAGGGTTAATATTGGGGTTAGGCCATAAAAAGGGTTGAAAATGACTGAAATCAATGGAAATCAATGGTGGTCAACACACTGCATGAAGCCCACTGCTGCTACTATAGACCCTCCAGGACCCTGAGAGGTTAAAACCATCTAGAAAATAAATAGATGGGCTCTGGGCTTCACTATAGTCATCCTGAAATAAGACATAAAAGTTGTCTGGTTACACATGGTCTGTGCATGAATAAGATAGATGGTATTTTATCCACAGGTACTTCCTTGAGAAGTTAAGTCTTTATGACTTTGATAAAACTGATGTCTGAAAGAGGTTAGAGAGGTTTTATTACAGGTTGTTTTCCTTCCTATACAAGTAAATATTTCAGAGAAACAAGCTGAGTTGGGTTTGTTTCTTCTGGCCAGAAGGAATAATAAAGATTCATCTGCATAACGGGACACAATGCAAAACAATGACCAGACCACAGGAGGTCAAGTGGTCACCAGATGGCTCAACACTGAGTGAACCTTGAGATAACTGGCAGGTTTTGTTGGGTGAGGAAAGTTAGATGACACCGTCATGAAGCTGAATACGATTTGAGCATCATGTTGCATCCGATCCGACAGAATACCGTGTTGTAAGAGGTCGCAGTGCTGAGTGATGGTGAACAGTCAACAGAGGAGGAAGGGAGGTGCAGCTGCAAAGGAAAAAACCTCCACTTTGGAGGAAGAATACAAAATAAAAACTCTCTATGATCTGATCTCCATTAGTGCATGTGAATGACGGAATGACTGTAGAGTGAGGAGCTTCAGTCAAAAGACTTGAAGAAGGCCTGTACAAGTCCAAGGCATTTACCAAAACTAAAGGCTGAAACACACTTGATGTGGCTGTTATGAAGACAGAGAATGAACATGTTGGTGCAGGCTGGGCGTCTTACGAAGGTTTTAGCTGGTCCTAAACAATATTTGCTGTTGGTCGTGCAGTTAATGATGTCATTGTTCTCTCATCGCTGTCTCTGGGGATCTCACTGGTTGTTCGCGACACCACCTGTGGGCCGAACTATTTTTGAGTTGGTTGATTACTCTGCACTGATTGGACAGGATTGAGGTAGGAGAGTTTAGGTTTGGAAAAGCAGAAATGCTTCATGCATCTGTTGAACTTGTAGTCGTGCATCTTAAACCTGATTGGTTAAGGCGGTGAATGTGCCACTTCTGCTCGTTTGCAGCATCTCCTCTATAAATTATCTTAGTCCGACATTCCCTCCGCCGTAGCACCATGCCCCCCCAAAGTGTTTGCATTCTCTCCAAATAGCGCCAGAGCAGAATGGGAGTTCCTATCTCTGTCTGCTGCTCAGCTCTTCAGTGACAGATGTTGTAGTCGGGCAAACAGCAGCAGCTCTTCATAGAGCAGGAATAGATCTTCATGTTTTCATCACCCCAACAACAAGAACAAAATGCTTATTTCTCATGGAGCATCTCCCAAGCTTTAGACGGACATCCTGGCAACGTTGGACCTTCTGCTTTGGGGAAAAATGTAAAATAAATGGTCAAATCGCAACATAAGATGATCAATAATAAGATACTAATGTTTGTCACACAGGGTCACATTTTGTGTGAATACGCCCTGCTAAACAGACACAGTTAATAAAGCCTTTAAATAAAGGTACTTCCTTCTAGGAGCTCAGATGAACAGAACAATAGTAAAAGTGAAAATGCCATCTTGTTCCAGCAACAAATGCAGTTTGGTTTTTACTGCCAGAACATCGTTCTCTTGTTAGAATACTTCTTCTGGTGAGAGCAGATCTCAGTAGATAAGAGCAGGTAAAGTTGGACACAGGAAGGCCAGATCCAGCTAATCTAGTTTTTGGACAGAGAGGACAGATGGTTTTAAAGAGGGGTGACAGCAGCTATCTTTGGTTACAAGCAAAGGCCGTCACTCTAAAGGAGGGAAGGATTGTGGTTTCAGCTTCAAAGCATTAACAATTCGAACACTGGAGTCATTCCAAAGAAATTTCATAAGGAAACTCATCATGTTTAAAATGGCCTGAAAAAAGACTCGAACATCCAGGAGAACGATAGAGGTTTGACTTGGATGGACTGACCTCCATGCTGCTGAAAAACATCAGCGCTCCAGCTGCAGATTGCTCTGGTGCTGAATGACCTGACGAAGACTCCTGGATAAGAGTGGAGACGTCTCAGAAAAACCAAACCAGAGTCCAGATGCCTCCGATTTAAGCCTGTGAATGATGGAAAGAAATTCACCAAAATAGTAAGAGCATCTGTTTAACCACACAGAAAGAGTTGGAGCACTGAAGGCGGTAGGATGGCATCATGTGGGTCTGCCAGCTATCCGGGTGGAGAACCCCACCTGCACCTACTGCCAAGGTACTGACCCACAGAGATACAGGTTAGCAGCTCATCCCAGGCTTCTCCTGACAAGCCTCACAGCTTAAGCTAGGCTTGGATTAATACCGAGAGTTAGCCTTAAATGTCTGTGACAGGGCCTGAAAGGAGGCTGGGTGAGATAGGAGCTAATATGATACGATTACGCATCTTTTAATGTGTAGCAAAGAAGTTCCTTTTCAACGAGCACTTCAGGGCTGACTTCGTTGTTTTGTGCTGACTGAGCCCCTCCAGCACACATGACAGCCCCAGCTGTGACTCTCTATTTCGGATGTGCTTAACCTCCCCGTCCTGACTTTCCGTTCCATTTAACTTGATCAGTTCATTAAGAAAATGAAGTGTGGGACCCTAATGAGGGGTTTTTAACGAGGGACATCAAATCGCCTCCTTGAACCCAGCATTAATCAGGAATGGAGAGAGCGGACAAAGAGCTGAGGAGGCAGCAGAAAGAAGTCTGTCCTCTGAAAACATTTGGTCGTTTGGAGGCCCCGGAAGTTTCATTTCTAATTACCGAGATGATGACAAACCTTCATACCTTCAGCTACAATCAGAGGCCATCTTTGTTGTGAATGTCACATGAATTCAGCTGTTTCAGTGAAACATTTGGATAAAACAAAGTCAGCTTGATTTTCTATGTGACATTTTAAGAACCACAGGGGTGAGAGAAGCTCTTCTCAAAAAGAAAACCAGAAACAATTAAAACAAACAAAGAAAATAAGTTAAAACTCACAATAGAAAAGCTGAAGAACCAGGGTCACAGTAAGAGTGTTTTAAAGCACAGCAGATCACAGTGTAATAAACGCCAAGGAACCAAAGAGATGTAAACACTACACAGCTTCAAAATCATACTTCTAGGCTGAATTAAACACACAGTGGGGGGGGGTCTGAGCTGTATTCACAGAGTTTCCTGCAGTTATTTCCTACAGGTTTCTGCTAATCTCCTTCTGGATGATTGTTGCTTCTCTGATCAGACATGCTTGAGTCCATTTCAAGCGGTCGAAAGATGTTTGTTTGTTATAAACATGGAACTAATGTTTGCTTGTTGTTTGCTCTCTGATGTCAGCGGCGTAGAAAAGCGTTGAGCAGCAGAGGATGCACCAGTATCTGGCAGCTGATACCAGAGCACCATCACTCCTGCTACTGGTCCCAGTCTGGGTTGGACCAGTGTGACCAACAGACCAACTGTTTGCTCATTTACAGCAGAAAACATGGTTCTCTGCTCTTAGCTGCCTGGATAACAAGGAGGAAGAAGATAAATGGAGGAAAAATAGCTCCAAATTCTTGATCATCTGCTTCAATCTACACAGAGATTAGAGGAGGTGATATTATTAATAAGTTAAACATGCGTCAAACAAAGCGTACTTTATGATACTTACTTTATACTATAGTTTGTACTTTATAGTTCAGGTTTTAGAAGGAGTCTTAAAACATGTGCAGCGTGTTTACAAAGCAGTCGTAAAATGATTTGTTTGTAATCCAGAGACAGCATGATGACCTTCATCAACATGCTGATCAGCTTCTAGTTGCAAAGCCGCGCTCGTTTTTTGAAAGTCAGATGCAAACATTTTATTATTTACTTTCATTCGCAGAACTTTGAGACCTGTGTGACCTGCACTGTGAAACTCTTGTTATTTAGATGATTATTATCATTTTTACAGGACTTAGAGCCTCATCTTTCTTTAACGGCTGACCTCAAGCTGCCTCTAAAACACACATTCTGCTCATCTTTACATTTCTGCAGCAATCTCCGTAGATCCCCTTCGATCCACTTATTTCATGGACGACAATAAGTTCCATGTGCATTTAGCTCCCAATGATCGGAGTCTTTAAAGATCAGGCCTGATGTGGATCAAACACAAATTAATTAATAAAAACAACAACACTTCCTGGTGTCATAATAATACAGTAAAGCGATTAGTCAAACCAAGAAGGCAGATCAACTTCTATGCATTTTGAAATGTATACATAAAGACTAATAAAATAATGTTACCATCAAGGGCTTGTTTTAAAGACCAACCGTAGCTACAGTGTTCAACCAATAGAAACATGTTTAACGGCTAAAGTCATGAGGAAAAATCAACCAGTTTCTCCAACCGAATCCTCTGAGTCTGAATAAACTGCTGAAGATAAAACGATGAAGAGACCAGATTCTGTAAATCATCTGTTTTAATCGATGATTAAATAATAAATTCTTCTTTTAGTTTTAAGGAGCTGAATTTGTTGAAGCTGGAGTCGTTCCTCTGGTTCAGAACAATGTTTCCTGTTAGCATGCTGTTTGGGAGAATCTAGAAAGTTTACCAATAAGTGGGATAAATTTAGGAGGTCTGCATGCAAACATCCATCTGCATTATTACTAAAGCTGTTTAGAGGAGTCACTCTGGTCCATTAGTGAGATCCAGAAGAATAATGAACTCCTGGGACTGAAACTTTGTGTGCATCTACAGCATAATCCATCTCTGGTTTTTTCACTCGGTTGCTTTGATAAACAGCCTCTTATGAAAACTGTGAGGAGGGGCAGGGGGCCAAGAAACTGGAGGCAGAGCGAAGCGGCGCACACACCAGCAGACAGAGCTGCCGTCTTTTAACCAGGAATACGTCTCATATTTCATTAAGTCCTTATTACCGGGCTCTGGCGTCGCTGCCGCAACGCACCGTAATCTGTAAGCCATTACAGGTGGCTAAAAATAACCAAGTTAACACACACAGCTGCCAAGCCAACCGGCAAAATTTTAATAAACGTCATGTAACTGCCGCAACAATCAAATTTAATAGGCCTGAACCATGGCAACACTGCTATGCCCCTCAGTGCCGTTTGCATAAAGAAAATGACAGTAAACCTAATAACAGAGGGATATTTGTTCCTTTTACATATTTAATTCATAAGGTGTTGTTTTATTTAGAGCGCTGCGTTTGGCTCAGTATCACAGAGGGCTCAGCTGGGAGGCATCAGGGAGAAAAACACACAACCACCAATGAAAGAGGAAAACACAGGAAAAAAACACAAAACAAAAGGAGTTTAGCTTCTTCTGATGTGAGCCTCGTTCTACAGGAAGAGCCTGTTTCTGACCTTTTATGGTAACAGGAAGGAGGGGAGAGCAGTGAAGGACACTTCTATCTTTCTTTCTGTCTTTCTCTCTTTCTGTCTTTCTCTCTTTCTTTCTTTCTCTCTTTGTTTCTTTCTTTCTTTCTTTCTTTCTTTCTTTCTTTCTTTCTTTCTTTCTTTCTTTCTTTCTCTCTGTCTTCCTTT
This sequence comes from Jordanella pulchra, assembly GCA_034780135.1. NCBI lineage: Eukaryota > Metazoa > Chordata > Actinopteri > Cyprinodontiformes > Cyprinodontidae > Jordanella > Jordanella pulchra. The sequence continues at coordinate 17,367 of JAUZNJ010013925.1, forward strand.
CTTTCTTTCTTTCTGTCTTCCTTTCTTTTCTTTCTGTCTTTCTTTCTCTCTCTCTTTCTTTCTTTCTGTTTTTCTTTCTTTCTCTCTTTCTTTCTTTCTTTCTTTCTTTCTGTTTTACTTTCTTTCTCTCTTTCTTTCTTTCTTTCTTTCTCTCTTTCTTTCTTCCTTTCTTTTCTTTCTGTCTTTCTTTCTCTCTTTCTTTCTTTCTTTCTTTCTTTCTTTCTTTCTGTCTTCCTTTCTTTTCTTTCTGTCTTTCTTTCTCTCTTTCTTTCTTTCTTTCTTTCTT
>JAUZNJ010013947.1:0-17650 GCA_034780135.1 Jordanella pulchra
TGTGATTTGAATGAACTGTCTTTGTGAAGTGCCTTGAGATGACATGTGTTGTGATTTGGTGCTATATAAATAAACTGCATTGAATTGAATTTTAAAATCCGCCATAAACCTAGATTGTTTTTTATATCCAGTTTACAAATGCTGTCTCCTGATTTCCATTTAAAAGAATTGAAAAAGCATCTGTTACACTGTTGCTCAGTATATCAAATGATTGCAGCAATGATTAACAACCATATTTTTTTATTTGCATTCTCTACTTAAACTTACAAATAGCAGCTTGCCTTAAAAAAGTACCACATGAAGTTGCCCACATATTTTATGTTAAAACCACAAGCTTTAATGTGTATAAATAGGATTTAATGTGAAAGACCAACACAAACTGGTGCATAATTTAAATAAAATTATTACATGTGTGCCTCTTATCAACATATTTTAAAAATGAAAACCTACCAGCAGCTGAGCGAAGGCCTCAGACATTTTGTTTGAAGTGCTGATGGACAGTTTAAAAAATATCATACAAACCTTGGGGATCTCACAGAAAACTGCTGAGTCTGTTATCAGAAAATAAAATGTGTTTATTATAACTACAAAGCTAAAAATACACGGCCAGCCACATGACAGGCCAGAAATGAAAATCAATAATCAGTAATGGAGGAATTGCAGGCTTCCTCAGTGCAAGACACAAATTCTGCTGTCAAAAAATTGATGACACATCTGCTATGTATAGAAGAGTGGTGAGAAGAAAGCTAATATTGAAATAACAACTTAAGAAATGCAATTTAAAATCTGTCATGACTAATGTGTGGGATGTGAAAAATGTAAAAAAGGGTGTTCTGATCAGATGAGACCAAACTGAACTTTTTGGTCTGCAAGTAAAATGTTACGTACAGCAGAAAACGTCCACTGCACGTTACCTGTAACACACCATTACCATGGAAAAACATGATGTTGACAGCATCATGTATGCATCAGTGCAGTGCTTTTCTTTACCAAAGATCCAGAAGCTGGACAAAGTTATTGCTATGGAATATAAAGGTTCAAATCAAAGTAGCCCATGTCTTAGGATGGCCCAGTCAAAGTCCTTTAGGGATAAACTTTTTTTCTACCATCCAATATGACTTAGCTTTTTTGCAAAGATGAGTAGCTCAAAAAAAAAATTGCTTCTGTATCTAATTGGTGAGATAAGAATTAGATACCAACATGATCTAATTTCAACAGTAGGTGTTTCTATGTAGTATTAACTCTGGAGAGCTAAATTTTAAAATATATTAACACCAGAAGTGTCAGAGTTGTTTTAATTTAATTAAAGAAAATTATTAATAATGATCTAATAACTTAGAACTGTGCACTGTTTGTGCCAGATAAAGATTTTAACTTTAAAGATTTTAACTACATAGATTTCCTTTGGTTTTTTACAAACTGTAAGAAATTTCATTTGGTCTGTTTATTTCTTCAAGCAAGTCTAAAATGAGTTTTATTATATGCCTTTCACACTGTTGAAATTTTCAAATGAATACACATTTTTATTGTCTGTTGTTAATTAAAACAACTTTTTTATGCATACAAAGTAAGTTTTAAAAGACCAAACAACAGTAACACAATTTCCTTCATACTTCTTTAAATGACCCTGAAAGAGGTCAATGTCGCTTCTGCATCTGCAGAGGAGCTGAGTACATCTCAGGTCTAGAGTTATGAGTTTGTCTGACTTGTTTGTTTGTTCACGTATGACCATCCCAATTCCATTCATATTTTAACACTATTACTTATGTCCCTCTGTCTATCCATTAGTGAAGCAAATAGCCGTACATTTACCTCAAGGCGATGCGGACAACAGCTCTGATGGAAGAAAAAAAGAGCTCTGGGCAAAAGAAATAAAGATAAATAAATAAATAATCAAAAGTCTGTATAGAAAATGCAAGACCTCTATGTATTTCATTTCATCTTACATAATTTAATATGATATGCATCTTGGATGATGTAAATCTGTTCAGAGGCACCTTCTGTTTCAAGTCTTTACTCTTAAATGTCTCTGCGGGTGAAGTGTCCTGAGGCGGTTTGGACCCACTAGCCTTCTCCTCCTCTATTCTTAATAAATCATTATGGCGAAGGGCTGCACTTATCAAGCTGGTCAGAGACCTCTAATGAGCACAGAGACCCCAGACTCCACACAGCCACAGAAATATTTTATCAGGAGCACATTTAACTAGACATCACTCAGGATGTATAACCACACTTGTGAGCTCCCAGTATCGTATCCGCATCATAAACAACTTCCCCAAAGAATATGGAGAGTATGTAGATATATGGTCGCTGTAATGCAGCTGATGTTCACTGCACTTGACTCATGAAGTAGATAACACTGGCTGCTTGCTTTATTGAAAGGGTGTTTGAATACCCATTGCTCCAATGGGGCCTTATGACCTTTGCTCCTTCAGACTATATGTAATGCGCTAGTAACTCAACAATGTAGTAAGTTATGCCTCAGTGGTATTCAAGAGTTGAGCTCATCCTTATTATTAAACTCAACTGTAGAAAGATAAATATTGTCCAGAAACCTCAAGCAGAATTTGATTAGATCTAACTGCTAATAAAAGGTGAGCCAAAAATTAACCTTGACTGTATTACACATTCACAGCAACATTAATTTTAATGAATCCATAGCACATAGAATAAAATGGTTTTAGCATAAGTTTAGTTTGCTTTTATATTAGGTAGGCTGCATTATCGATATTAAAGAAATCTTTGAGAAATGGTGCACCAACAGATTTATTAATTTTCTTTCCAGCAAAACTGCTGTATTTAGATGGAACATTTTCAAACTTAAAACTATCCACGTGCACCAATTATTTCATAAGTGAAAAGTACATACAAAAAGATTTCACTTAGAAAAATTAAACTACATCTGAAAATCTAATTCTTTACCATCATCTCAGCTGAAGCCCCATCTTGAGTGACAGGATTGTGGTCTACATTGTATGAGTGAAGTATCTGTCATTGTACACTACAAGAAAAAAAACATTTGCTTAAGCTTTTCTATTTTTTCCTAATGAATTATTGCAAATTAAGCCAGTCAGTAAGGCATTTAGAAGTCAAATGAGAAGCGGAGAAAGATCATATTACAGGTTAAGTCCAGTCTCTTTGATATAGGCGGGCTATCATTAAAGAAATGCTTAGGCTCTTAGCAACGATTCCTTCATTCAGAAACACCTGACCCAGGATAATGGCAAGTACATTGTTAATGCTTCATTTTATTAATAAGTTGGAAAATTGCCTAGACCAATGAACAAAGGCAGAATGAGCAAGAGCTGACAGTAATAATAACAGGTAAGAAAGTCTTTCTTTTACATTCCTTTTAAGTTTTCAGATTGAAGAAAACTGGTAAAAAAAAAAAACGAAATCATTACTCGGTTGTTTCATCTGCCTCTTTTCTTTGCAGCTACCGATACACTGGACTGATTAGAGATGACTAAAACCTATCACTCTTTGTACCTCCTCTCTTTCCTCCTACGTGCAACTTTTATATTTAATGGAAAATGGACCCTGAGCTCGTTTACTTAGAAACAGAAGGTTATAAATGTTTTAAAAATTTAAGTAAAAGTATATAAAAAAGGAAAGAAAATGGAATGGAAGGAGGATAGGATGGGTAATAAGAAAAAGATTTTAATCTTAATAATGCATAGAGCGGTCCCTCAATCCCCCTCTTTTTTTCTGTCTGCTGACTGCTGTTTGATGAAGATACAAGGTTTTCCTCTGCTAAACTCCAGCAGGGTAAACGTTGTGCAGTGAAGATAGGTGTCTGATAAGGCCAATATATGAGACACTCACCAGGGGGATCGGAAAACCAGCATTACTCTGTCAGAACATAGCTGGACTGGATCAGAAACAACGTTAGAATGGCAGAAGAAGTGACAAAGGAGTCCAGTTAAGGCAGCGACTCAGACAGTGGGACCAAAATGGGAAAAAGACCACTAAGGTGACAAATACCCTTTATTTATGTTTCATTAAAATTTAATTCAGAAAAAAAATTAATTAAAAAATATATATTTAGGCATACAATTTATTGACAGTAATTTAAAAATCAGTTTAATCCAAGTTCAGTTCAGATCATAAAGTCACATTCAGATCCAGTTTCATTTGATCTTAAACATTGTAAAGTAAAATAGTTTTTATTTTATCATATATGGCTAGGAAGTAAAAAACAGGGTCTGTCAATTGCATTGAGTTTTTGTTTTCTGCAGCAATCTTCATTTTGAGCAAAGTGTCAGCAGACAGTTGATTAGATTGAGTCACTGGCAGTTCAATTCATTTTCATGGAAATGAAAATAACTAGTATCTTTATGCATTTGTGATTTCTATAACGAAGATATGAAGGGAGAGTGGGAGAGAAAATAAAGAAAGGAGGGAAGGAAAATGGAAACAAAGAAGAAAAAAAGGAAGAGGAGCTCAGAGGAGCAGCCCCTCTTATCCCCTTTTAAGTTAGGGCTCAGCATGCTTCACAGCACAGCGAGTCAAACCTGCAGGTCCCCCAGGGTTCAGGATCTGCTCAAGGATCTCTCCTCTGTGAGTCTCCTCTGTGTAACTGCCAGTCCACAGCTTCTTTTCCATCTCAGTGATCACATGCACACTCCCCCCTAACGGACTTGCATGTTGACACTGAGTTTGAGGAAGTGTTTTGTGATAATGTCCCAGTATTGATCAGTTTACTGTTGTGATAACGGATGGGAAACAGACCTGAATTGAATCAGTTAATGATTGTTAATACTAGATGCTGGTTGGGTGGATTAGCACGTGGTTGGTCACATTGGGGTGAGGGTGTGTGTGGGGGGTAGGTTCAGGGTTCACCAAAAAGGGTGCCTCCTTTCCATCTGCACTGCTGACAGTCAAGTTCAACCACAGGGTCTATGAGGGGCAGAGGTCTGGAAGCCATGTCCATCTGCCCTAATCTGCATAGACAAGGTCTACCAAAGAAGAGAACGGTTTATTTGGAAAGACTGGAAGGTTTTACAAAAACTAACGTCATTCCAAACTCATTTCTAACATTGCTGGTTCTGTATATCTCTATGTTTATTCAACCAAAATCCTAGGTGTAATGGAAGGATGTGATAAGTGTTGATAACATTTCGAAATTTGCTCAAAAATAAAGTGACATGGAATCCTGAACTTGGAGACATTAACAGTTGCAGGAAGCAACTCTTTAAAAAAAAATCATATTTGAATTTAAATGACAGTGGTAATATTTCCCCTTAAACCAAAAGTTCTGTGAATTAGTAAACAGTATGCATCTGTGCATCTATATATAAGGCATTCATGAGATTAGTGTGAACCTTGTCCTCCCTGAAGGTGCAAAGGCCAAGGCACATTGCTGATGCTCATATGCATGTCTTTTATAGTCTATTGTGTGTAATCATAGTCCTCTTGCTGCTCAGTACCAGACTTTTGACCCCTTTCATTTAGCTGTCCATTTTCAGCTGCTCCACCACATAACAGGCGTTAGACTGTGGAACAGATGTGAAGGGGAACTGGGGGGGAAGCTAAGAAATGCTAATGAATGCTTCTAAAACACCAAATCTTATGAAGGGGATTGAGGAATAGGAGACATAGTAATATGAGGCGCATTTTTTGCAAAAAGCTTTCAACTCAAAAATCAGAAATGTGAGGCATGAATGCGAATGCAAGTGTGTGCTCTCTATCCAGGCTAGACAAACCTTGCGACCCCTTTGGCAGTTCCTCCCTGTCACCGCAGAGGCCTTAGTGTGTGTGAGCATGAGTGTGTGTGATCAATCTCACATGGACTAGTCATGGTGTCAGGGCAGATGTGGATCTGACTCTCCCTCCCTCCCTACCTCTCTCTTCCCCTCGTCTCTCTCCAATTTCTCTCCCACTCCCATCCTCCTTCCTTTTCCTTCCCTTCCCTTTGACTGTGGGACAGTGGGAATGCCATGCCAGGGCATTCATCTTTGTGGAGGATAATTAATGCATGCCGAGCTGGAGAGCCGATGCCACCACCAGACTACTCCAAACAGGTACCTTTCTGTGAATCCAGCCTGCTCTGCTTGACTTCTTCAAACTAAACTGACTGATTTAGTGACTGCTACTCAAACAAGCTTTCACTTTTTTCACATCCTAGCTCTCCTTCCCTCTCTAACTCCCTCCCCCTCTCCCTCTCTCTCTTCCTAACGCACACACTCCAAACACACACACACTTGTACTGTACACAAGGTAATGCTCTAGTGTGTATGGTCCCATCACTGAGTAACTTTTAATAGTATTTGCTGGAGTGAGAATACACAGCTCGGCTTCCCTCTACACCATGTGGGTTTACAGGTTTACAGGTGTAGAGTCAGGGAGGTTCATTTTATGCTCTGAGGTGGCAAATGTCATGTGTTTGAAGTTGAAGTGGGTTGTCTTTACTGCTCTGGGCTGTACCAGGCGCTTCTGCACCTCTGATCGCCTCTGATCGACTTCCACAAAGGTTACAGCTCCTCTCTTTACTGTGATTTTTGTGCATTTGATGTGTTATTCCTTGCTGAGATGAAGACCAAAGTATGTGGCAAACTGTGATGATTTTGACGCAGTTAAATCTGTTTGACTGCTTTGCAACATTGTTACTTTGTAGCCCGAAGTGGTTACTGGAGTGTAGCACTTTCTTCAAATAATAAAAAAAAAGTCACTGCAAAAAGATGATGTTCTATTTTGTTTTCTTAGAGGGAGCAAATACTGTTTTCTACATTTTTATGGTTAAACTAATTTTTTTAGTTAGGTTGCAAATATAGTTGTCTCTTCATCTTTGCAACCCAATGAAAATATTAACTTCAAACATCTTTTATGATATTGAAACTTTAGTTTTGTCAGTCTAAGTTACCACAAAGCCCCCTTCTTGAAAGTCTTCCCCACCATTAGTTTTGATGGACAGACAGGATCAACTTTCAGAGTCCTTTAGGCATGTAGGAAAGCAACAACTTCGTGGATTTGAGGGAAGAGGAAGAGGTGTTTCCTCTGAATGTCACTCTGAGTTTTAGATGAAAAGATATTTTATCTGGAGGGTCAGCAGGAGAATTCATATGCACTGCTGCTCTGAGAGCAATTTGAAAACCACATGGCATGGCCTCCCTCCCTGTCGCCCACCCCCCTACACACGCATCCACACACACCACCACCATGTTCTCTGATATATCTTAAATGCATTGCAATTATTAGATGAAACTAAGTAACCCATTTAGAAGTTGTTTTAAACTGAATTTACACTTGCATCCACCAATCCAAAAAGGTTAATGCGTGACAAATTAACCCCTGCAGCATTATCTTACAAATGGTCCACAGCATATGATAACCTATAATCAATATTGCCAATTATGTGTCTGACAGAGGCTGTTGGCCATGACCTGTCTCTCATAAAGAGACTTTACAACGAAACAAGATCTCCACTATGCATATTAGAGATACTGTCCAAGCTGATGTCATTAGAGACACCTGGGACCACCTATCATGCTCTGACTGCATCTTCTCATCTGACTCTGTTGCTTCACTACAGCAAGCCACTCTGCTTCTTCTTCTTCTTGTTTTCTTTGTCTTTGTGACTTGTAGACTTTTTCTAACCTTTTTCATTTCCTGCTTACTATCTTTTAATTTTATCTGGACTGAGATTTTTTTTTTTATGTCTTTCATTTTTGTGTATTTTGTTTGTTCATGTATACTTTGGACATGCATGTAGGTCAAATACACATCCACTGAGACATATTTACATTTATTTAGTTGCACTGACTTCTTTTCAGGAAATATCTGAGAGTTTTATACATTTGAATAGTTGGATCATTCTAAAACTGCTTGACCAAAAAGCCCCACATTGCATATATCTATTTATTTGAGTAAATAAATAAAGCATTTCTAAATAAAAAACACAATAAAAACAACAGTCTCTTTGATCAAAAGAAAATCAAATTATTGTCTCCAAATAAAGGTGATAATAGGCTCCACCTGTTCAGACTTGTTTTTAACAGAACTCGAAGCAACTTAGCTTCTGTCCTTTTTCATCCCCTATAACCTAAAATTTTATTTACAAAAAAACAAAACGTATATTAATTTAAAGTTTTATACCAGTGGAACGATAAGATAAATTAAACAAAAAACAACGCACAATGACGAAGTACTCCTTCCCCTCAATTACAACTTTTCCGCCACTTATTGTTGTTTCTCATAGTGAAGAATATAGGTAAAAGAAATGTAAAACAAAACAACAAGAAAAAAAGCAAACAAAAGAAAAATACTGGCTTTCAAAATGAAGATAGCTTTAAGACCCAATGATAATATGTAATAGATAAATAAATGCATACAAATAAAAAGATTAAATGGTTGTACCGCATTATGTACAATTGTCAAATTCAAATTACGTGTGTTAATCTTCAAAATGTAAACCCGAAATGAACCCGAAAGAAAAACAAAAACAACAATAGTAACAATAATAATAACAATAATGATATTAATAACAATAATAATAATTATTATTATTATAGCAATAATAATAATAATACAAAAGAAACGCAGAAAATAAATCTCCCTCTGTTACTGAAGAAGATGCTGGTGAACATTTCTACATGAACATTAAAAAGTGAATTATTTTTATTATCAGACCAAACAAAAGAAAATACTTGAATGAAACAAAGTTTATTAAAAAACGTATGGTGAGTAGTCATTTTTTTTTTATTAAATTCGAAGTTTCTAATAATCAAAATCCTTCAAACATCTGCAAGACTTTACTGTTTATGCTTATAATAATAATAATAATAACAAAAATAATAATAATAATAATGTTCGTTTATTAATTTAATCGTGGATGATGTGAAAGGTCAGACAGAGGGGCTGTGAACCCCGCATACAACAGACGCTGCATGTGTCTCCCCTCTCTCCGTCCGTTAATGGTCACTGGCTGCAGAAACCTTGAACTTCACCGGAGCAGGCTGGGGCTTCAGACATGGGGGGTAGCGCACAGCCATATGCCTCCAAGAGACTGTCTTTTGGCAGAGAGAATAATCCTCTATGGGTCTTTATTTTCTCTTTCTTATTATTAAGGAAATGTCCACAGCTCGTCGCATCCCTCGATGTTCAATTAGACATTTTTTAAAATATTTTAGTCACGAAAATTATCCATGATTATATGCATGCAGTAAAACTATGATTATAATTAGTTTGAAATTATTATTGGAATTCTCAGAAGAATATAACTAGAATGAAATAAACAGGCCTCAATGCTACATGACAATAAGCCAATGTTATGAATATTATTCTAATTGTAATATATTAAAAATACCTGTGGCCTATAACTTGCCCTTCGTGAAGGTAAAGGCTCAACGATCAACCCAAACATAAACATTATTTTTTTCTTTTCAACATGATAGAAAATCTGCTTTTCGCTGTTGATTTTTTTCCCTCTCTGTACTATTTTGTTACACGACTGTTAATTGATTAATGATCAAAGATTCTCTGCAGTATATCATTTTACATCCTGCATTGATGTTTCGAGACATCTATTTTTGTAGCGCATCATTTTTTTGTCTATGTAAGACAAGGCCCTGCTTCCACTTCTATGTCAGGTCTCACTGCATGACACATTTTTTTCTTTCCTCTTTACAGGAGAATAATGATAAATATTTTGAACTGTGAGTAACGCAAATAAAAAAATAATTGTATTTCCATCTTTAAGTTAAAAATGTAAAAAATAACAGATAAAAAAATCACGTCTTGACGCATTTTTTATGTAGCAACCTCAGCTGCTAAATATATGAAAGCAAAGAGTATAATTTCAGCTGTTGATTTATTATTAAACACTGATTCTCTTTTATAAAAAGCTTTTAATGTTATGGGAGCAAGAAAATTTCTAAGATATTCAGAAGTGTTTGAGTATTATAAAATAACACAGTGTATATTTCTGGCATAAATTTGTTTCAATTCCCATAGTTGCGATTTAAATCCTTTAATTTAAACCCCCATAGAAAGATCACAAAAAACATGTGGGGCCCACCGTGTTGATGTCCCCTAATTGGTGTATTCATGCTAACAAGTGTCCTATTAGAATATAATGAATATTAAATAGACAGAATGAACTTGTCAGCTTCAATCTGATCATGCGCCAAATTCCTTAACAGTTGCCCCGCGAGGCAATTAATACAAGCTATTACCGCGTGATAAGGCCTAATTAGTACCGATTAGCTCAGAATGGGAGGGGTATTGGAGAGGGAGTAGGTGGGCTGGGCCGCTAATTGAAAAAATCCTGCTTGTATATTGTAGACTTAGGCTGTTTTTAAGCAGCTCTCGGGGTTAAACGCCATTCAGATTCAAATGAGAGCCGAGATTTTTGGCACAGGAGCAGGCACACGTCCGCCTCCCTGCCCTTCAGAACACAAACACACACACACACTGCCTTTTGTTACCAAGACACGTGTTCTAGAGAGCTGTTTTGTTGTGATTCCCCTGGAAGATGGCACTGTGCCCATCAGCATATAGGGACAGCCTAATTACGTTAACTAAGTGACAGTAATTAAAACTCTATCAGATCACCTTATTTTCTATTTTTTCTTCTTCTTCTTGTTATTTATATTTATTTGACCTTGCGATCTAAGGATCTGAATTAAGCACAGCCAAGCGCGCAGATGAGCCTACAAAAGCAGAGCAGAAGAATAATCTCATTGAAATAAAACGAGGGGGAGAGTGTATGCGTGGTAAGAAAAGGATTTTAAATGCGTTTAAGCTACAGTGTGGAGAGCAGAGCCTTGCACCTGTCTCCCCTCTCGCTTGCAGATTCGCACCCCTCCTTCTGCCACTTGCATTGAGGAGTCGCTGTGTGTGTGCGTGTGTGTGACTAGTCATGCATGTTATATTTCTGACCGACACACACGCAAACAACGCCTTTCCTGCGGCATCTGTCTCTTTCTGGCGCGTTACAGTGAATATGTGACCTAAATAACCACTTTGTCGTCTGTTCTCCCTTTTAGACTTCTCATAAGAATAATCTGTAACTCTGCACGTTTTGTTGCGTTTTGACATCCCCCTCCTTTTTTTCTACGGTATGTTCTTTGATGAGTGTAATATTAACATGATAAGGAGATGTCAACGAAAAGATCTCTATACCTGACTGAGCAGAAGGGCCTGTGATATACTACCTCTAATGTAATATTAATGGATGCAGGGCCTGTTTCTTATATGGAAAGATCTCTCCAAAAGTGTCCTCCACAGGGACCTACTTAGACTGAAGCTGACATAATAGGAAATATCAGACTCCTTTTCTGAAAATATCCATCCAGTTCCAAGCTTTTTTTTTGATTTTAGTGACAGGAATTTAAGAAAAAGAAAAAGCTTTAATTAATGCAAACATCTGTTTTGTTTTTGTAGCTCAGTTTTATCCATGAGCAAAGTTTTGGTTCTGTGACAAAAAAAAAAAAATCAAGGATTCTGGTGAAAATCAAACTGTATTTTTTCCATAAAATTCCTGATTTTATAATATTTCAGACAAGAAGTTTTTTAAAACTGATCACACCCAATACACATTAAAATAAATGTAAATTGGAATCAGAATTGTATTTAATCTAAAGACCGTTTTCTCTTTACATGGAAAACAACATTAAGAGGTTTTAAAACATTTTCTTACAACATTTTGGTAAATATAAATTTATTTAATAGTTCTCGTTTATTGTTTTATTTACAAAACCAAAAAAGTAGCTAGAAACAATTGGGCAAGACTTACTTTTTAAAGGGATTAATTAGTTGATCTCTGAGTTTGTAGTTGTGTATTTTGTGTTTTTTATTAGATTGTATGAATATTTACGATGCTTTTTCTTTGATACAATTTACAAGAAATAAAGTAAATAAATTAACCTATTTTTTTTTCATTCCACTTAAATCCTTAAAGCGATAAAGGTAATAAAAATCAGTTTTCCATTCATTATTCATAACCTATAAATCTAATTTTTATGTTGCTCAGGCTGAAAAAAAAATTAGTTTGCATATGGCCCAAAAAAATGTTCAGTTTTTTCTTCTTCAGGTTAAGATGGTTCTCAATAAAATAACAGTGACACATGCACGCATAGATCTGTTTATAGTGCCTAAGTGCAAAAGTATAAAAAAGAAAAGAGTTTTAATGCATCTGCCCTGTGAGCAAAGAATATCTAGGAATAATGGGGCATATCGCTGCCTAAAATTGGGCCCTCCTGCTGTATGAATCCCAAATTATTCCCCAAACTCAATGTATATTCTCCAGGGGGCCACAAGGTCAAGTCCAAGACCTCTGACCTCAAGGAGTCTGGGTCTGGAGCGGAGGTGTCGAAGGAGACTGAACATGGCCACTCATGCAGCTTCTGTTGCAGCTGATGACGAGGTTGGTGAGGGAATGCTCAGCACCTGCTTGTTGTCTCTTCAGCTCACTGTCCTTGGGCCCCATATTGCTCTCTGGGCTTGAATTTTACCAAGCTTCCATCTTTTATTTAGCAGGCTTATTAAAAATTATTTCAAAACTACCAGGTACAGCCAGATGACCTGAGAAGAAGGGGGCCTCCTGAGTGGCCAGACAGGATATCCAACTGGATAAAGTAAAACTGCTAAAACAAATAGACTTCAAATGAACATAAAACACAGCTTGGATTATTACGAGGCAAACTCAGTTAGAAGAAATACATTTTTTTTGTCCTTTTTTTAATATATTAAATGCTCACTCTATAACAAAAAAAGGATTAATGACTTCAGGATTTTGCACATAATAAAACATAAAAGCTTAATGGGATGCAATAAAATCAATAAAGGATGTAAACATTTTAAAACACATAAATTAAGCCACTAGTTTAGAAAGTATAATGAAATATTTAAGTTTTTATAAGAGATTTGAGCAAAATGACTTTAAGAACTAGAAATTTACAAAGGTCGTTATGCATTAAAATATCTTCCAAATCTGGATGTAATGTAATATTACATATTTCAACTATATACATCATGTGGGGAAATGAAGTTTATGGGGATTTAAGGTCCGATTTGAACTCTGAACTTGAACTTTACAACATCTAAAAACATGCCACATCTCAGAGGTATTTGATCCTCCTTTATAGACTGACTTAACCCAGCACAGATTTTATGCTGGCCTCTGCTTGGTTTCTGAATATTTAAAAAATTGGTAAAAAAGCATGACATAACCTTTTCCCCCTTAATGAGATGTGCTCACATGCACTTCCCATCTGTGTCCAGAGAGGGCAGGACTATCATGGGGGTGGGGATGGGTAAAGAAGCAAGAACTGGTCGAGGCAGAAAGGTCAGCGGAGGCAGGAGACAGGCAGACTAGTCGACTGCTAACACTTTGAACCTAACAGATGGCGAAGGTTAGGTGACGTCCCCTTGCCTGGCCTTTCCCCAGTAATTGAGGATAATTTGAGTACCAAAGAGAGCAGGCCTGTCCACTGTCAGGCCCAGGGAGGAGAGACGAGGTTAATATGAAAATGATTTTGCATTATAGCTGGCTTTGTGGGCCTGGGTGCAGTCCTAATCCTGGCCTCAGGCAGCAGGAATGAAGAAGTGTCACCCTGGGTCCAGGCGCCACGCCACGCACATGAATACATCTCAAGCCCATCGCCCTGTGCCCCCCATTAACCAGCCCTCTGCCAGGACCGATTACACACTCCCACTCAGGAGCCGGGTAGGCTCTGGGGGCATTTTAGGGAGGCTTGGGAGTGAACTGACATCACCTCTTATCCCAGAAGAACAAAAGAGGTACAGAAAGACATCAGATGGGATTTTCTAACTCTTACTACAGCTACTGTAGTTCTGAACCTGGATTAGGATAACATGTTTGAAAAGTATTAAATAGATTCGTTCGTGTTTGTATAAAAACTATTTTTTTAATATTCATCATTGCAGCAGTTTTATAACAGCTTTAAGACAGCACAATTCTTTCAGTCTGCAAATGTGCTGTCTTACCTGCTTTTGCATGTCTTGACAAAGTCACTTAAAACTATCGTTTTGAAAGTCCCACCAGACATGTTGTTCTGAAAAAGCTTGGAGGGAGTTTCTGAGAAAAATCCAGGTGCTGTGAGGAGCAGCTCATAAGCTCTAAAGCAAGTCGCAGTAAACCCAACTAACTTAAAATGTATTATGTGGCCTAAGCATGAATTGTTTTTTTTTAAGTCTACATTAACACGTTTCTAACCTTCCAACTTCCATTTAAACACTGCAACCATTTGCATTAATCTAGAGTTCTACTGTGAATCTAATCTACCATATATTAATCTCATTTAATCTGCAAAAATGATAATATGCGTATATGCCAAGGTATGATTTATATGTGAAATTAAAATTAAGGTTAGCTACCTACAGATAAAACTGAATCAAGCACTTACCAGAAAACGAATCAAAACAAAACAAAAAGACAAACAATACACTGCTATTTAAATGCAGCTTTTCCTCACAGAGGCAAAATTTTTTAAACTCTTAGCTTTATTTTTGTTATGAACAAACATGTTCAGCATGTGTCTGAATTCTATCAATTATTACCTCTGTGGCGTGAGAGAAGCTGCTACTGATTTAATCTTGTTTATTTGTTGAACCTGACGTATATAGTGTTAAGCGTTCTGCTCCCCCACTCTCGCTGAAACTCCTCTTTTTCTAAAAACGTTACTGAAGTCGTTACTGTGCCATGGAGCTGGGTGGCCCCTGGGCTCCCCCAGGTGTAGTCCAGATGAAGGGGTCTTTGTCGGATAGTCCCTGCTGCAGCGCCCTTTGCTAGTCCAACTTGCTCCCCTGAAGCAGCAAGCTTTAAACTGGCCCGGCCTGAGTGACCCCCCACTCTCTCTCTCTCTCCCCAGGCTTTGAACAGACCCTCCGAGCCCTGGAGGATAGTTTCTGGCAAAAACTCTTGTCCTTGTCTTTTTCCACCTGTCTTTTTACTTTCTTTGCACATAGGAGTTGAATATTTTTTTTCGTCAAAATTGAAACAAGTTCAGGTTCATGTACTGAATGGGGCAATATAATGATTTATTGGCTCCACTTACACTAACTGATTTTGTTAAAAGAGAATAACTGTCTGAAAGATGGAGTTTGTCTCTCTGCCTGAAACGGGGACGCTCTCTTCCTCCATTTTCATCCTCTTGTCACCCCACCCACACAGCTTCATGCGGATTGGTCAGTTGGCAGGTCAGTCGTTTTTTAAGAGGAAGAAGAAAAAAATTATTTACTGCTTCCCTAAACAATCCGCAAAGCAGTGGTTTATGCGATTTGTAAGCCTTTTCTTTTTTGTAAAGACTCACCTGTTTGCCTGTGCATATTCATGTCACAACTGAACTTTTTTTTTACATCTTTTTATGCAAACTCAGATTATAGTTGATTTACCAAGGCTAAATACCAATGACAATTAAAATTTTATATTTTTTAATCAAAACATTTTTATTCAAGATTGTTGGAGTTGCATGTGTTTTTTCAGTTTTAAATTCAGAAAGTTAGAAAAGCCCAAAAGGAGGTTTAGCTGATTATTCTGTTCTACAAATTTTTAGTAATTTAACTTCTTTTTTCTAGTTTAAAGAAAGAAAAAATAATACTCATCATTAGTTTGATCCCCACAATCAAGGCAGAAGACATTCCTTTGAAAGCTAAAGCAAGAAAAAGAAAACACTTTTAAATAAGATCAATCAGTAACAAACCCAGGGTAGTCCTTTGAAAAGCCCTGTCGAGAGATTTACCTTGCCCTGTGGCAAATAATATTTCTTGAGCTTGGTTTATATTTATAGTGTCTTGGGTTTATAAAAAGCTGTAACAAAAGAAAGCCAGGCTTTGAACAGCAAATATTATCTGCTGGTTGGGCAAAATGTCAGGGCTGCCTTTTTGTTAACTCAAACACAGGGCTGAATCTGGCATCCAGCAAATTCAACAATAAACCTCACAATGTACATCACTATTTATTTGAATTTAGCCAGATGCAAGTTCAACTGTCTCCATGGTTGTATCATATATTTTCTGCAATTTCAGTTCTTTTTGATTCCTAACATTTTCTCTGTTCAGATTCTCTTGACATACAACTGATTTTTTTCTTCCTGGTCTTCAAAATCAGTTAAAACTATTTTCTCAAGCTACATAACTAATGTTCAGAATAATGTTGTATATTATTACAATAACTTTATTTCTAAAACTTTCCACATAAACTTGGATTTATTTAATGTTTAAATTTATGTAAAAGGAGATGTGCTTGCCTGCTTTCCCTGCAATATTTCAGGATGATAAACACAGCAATAACTATTTACCCTTCCTGGGTAATAACAGCACTTGGAAACCAAGTAATGTCCTGTTCCCTTGATCAGTCTCATCCAGCAATGATGAAAGCATGTGGGAATTTGTTACAGGGGCCTGGTGTGACATCCATTACTCCTTAATATCCTGCAATCTTTCCTCTCTCTTCTTTCATTTTTCCTAAAATCCCCATCACTGCGAGTCTAACAGACCACCTCAGCACGCATGTTCTCACTTCTCCATTCTTATAATAATTCACATTTGGTCTTCTGTTTGTTTGTGTGAACACATTAGAGAGAAAGAGATAGCTAAGTAATCATAAAAGAAGGCTGCTGCTACACTGCTGAGTCACTTCTCTTTTAATTGGATGCAGATTTTTTTTCCCTAAGCTCCCCTTTCTGGATCCAGGTAGGAACACCGCTGCTTGTAATTTGGCTTTCCTTTGTAGTGAGACCTTGTCAGAGCCAAATAAACTCAACGAAGCTCACTGACTGGGCAACCCTTCCTTGCAAACCGCTGCACCCCAGCAAGAGATCCCTCTCTGTCATCTGATGTTCCACTCTGCTTAAACCAGAGCTATCAGGGCTAGAGGTGGGGGGCATATACAAGGGTTGTAGGGAAAAAAAAAAAAAAAAAACTCAGAAAAAAGCCAAAGCCCTGCTATCATCATTTTATTTTGATTCTTTTTTTTCCATCCCTTTCTTTAATCCTTCTGATGAAGTCTGGACAGGCAGAGGCATGCTCTCGCAGACAGCAATTTCACTTCACCATATGCGCCTCACACATAGAATGGCAAGGAGGAGAGGGGTCTGTCGGGAGGTTTACCAGGAGAAAGAGTAGAGACAGAAAATGCACGAATGGACAGCAACTGTGGTGCACTCATGTCTCATGGGATTCTGTTTGCAGCATCCCCTCGTTCTCCTTTTGCAGCATGTCTCTCATGAAGTCATCATTTTCAAAAATAAACAAAAACAAAAAAACATTCCTCAATATGAAACACTGCTGAAATGGCACCTGTCTCAAAGCTAATTTTAAGGATGTAAATAAATAAAACAGATACTCACAAAAACACAGACAGGTACCCACACAAAATGGTGGTGAGTGTGGTGATGCTTGGCCCCTCCCTGCACTGTGAATGCTGTGCCGACACCCTGATCACATGACTGCAGAGGATGGGAAATTAGCAAGTCTACTGTGGCTGCTATCAGACTTCTTTGGTTTGTTCTGCCATACAAAGGTGTTTCCTTGAAGATGCAGAGGAAATTCATTATTTCAATTATTTTGTTTAAATATTAAAAATATATAGATTATTATACAGGCACTTGAGTAATCTTTGTAATTGGATCAATACTCCAAATAAATTTAAGAAGCCGAACATTTTAAATATATATATGCCCCCAAATAT
>JAUZNJ010013958.1:0-17649 GCA_034780135.1 Jordanella pulchra
TATATATATTTTAAATGGGGTTGGGGGAATGCATCCCCCCCAGAGATGAAACATGAATGACCAGAGGGGGGGACATCGCAACCAGAGGGGGGGTAAATCCCCCCCATCCCCCCCGGCAAATCGCACCCTGTGCATACATAAGATAAGGCTTTCAAAAAATATCTTCTTCTGGTTGATGGGTTGTTTTTTTTTTAGCTTGGAAGAATGGCAAACAAGTTCGTAATTGATGTTCTGGTGCAATTTAAATTTGCACCAGAACACCAATGTCAAATAATACTTTAGATAACTAGACTGTGTATTTTATACATGGTTAACACCCAAGTCAAAATCAACACTCCTAAGTTTTCACTAGGGGTTGATTCTGTTTAATTTCTGTTAATCACATAATTGATATTTGGTTTATCTGTCTTTCATGTCAACAATGGCTCAATATTGACAGAAAATCTTTTTTTCAGCAGAAGAGCTAGTGAGGATTAATGTGAATTAAAATGCAGAACTATGGCATTTACTAAATCATAATAAAAGATTAAATACCATTCATAGATTTGTGGCATGAAAACATGGAGCTCTCAGAGCATTTGATGAGGTATCTTCCAATACAGTTACAATCTACAGTTACAAACCCTCCTCAGAGGTGTCTGTATAGTGGAACATAAGCAGGAGTAATGCATAACTATCAGCTACGAAGCTAATGTGTTAACCTATGAACTTGCTTTGAATTTTCTTAATTAAATTTGTCTTTTTTGTAGCGAGTCAATGTAAAACAATCCTATGATTGCACAAGGCTTTTGAGCTGGGAACGAAATGAAGCAGAAACAAATGCAAGGGAAGAGTGTGCTCTGTGACCTGCCCACCAGCAAAATCCTTTCATTGTGATTAACTGTTACTATGGCAACAGAGGGCCTACCCCTCGCTTATCAAGAACTTGCTAATTAGTTTGTGGACGATAATAACTTGAAGGCTTAAAGTAAAGGCGAGCGCTGCCAAGATGGTTTCACTTCTAATTGTGAGTGCTAATTGAGACTCTGAAGTGTTTTACTCTCGCCACTAATAAAAACAGCAGAAAAAATGGTGTGAAAGGTCACACAAGCAGCAGGCAGTTTGTACATCAAGAGCTGACAGAAATATGTATGAGGTAAACAAATGTTTTGCAAACCTTTTCCTTCTTAAGGGGCATATCTGCAATATGTAGAACAAAGAGGAAATGCTATTTTTACCATAGAAGTTGAATTTGTGACTGAAAAAAGAAGCTAATGAAAAAAATATTACTTTTAAGTATTTATATCTACGAATAAGTTTCATACAGCAAGAGGTCTCAGGGCTAAAAAGGAAACAAAAATTGGAAATTGACTGCCTTCAAGAGTGAACTCCAGCCAAACTGGTTCAAAGGCTTTGTTACATTTGTCTCTCATTACACCATGAGTAGCTTGGCAGTGCCAATATTTGTTATCACCACCAATCCTGAAATTGCCCATTTCAGACTTTTGACAGAGGTTCATTGTTTCTCTCAGAGAGGGTAGAGATTCTGGATAATCTGTTGGCAGAATACAAACATGGTACAAAGCCTAATTGAACTCGATTATCATTTCCCGGCTCGACACATTTCCATTTGACTGCGCAGCAATTGGTGAGGGAACGGGCCAATCTGCCGAGAGATAACAACTCCTGCAGCTCTGAAGCAACTTGCACCATCATCAGCTATGTTAGAGACTAACCAAATAAGCTCCCATGACTTACAAAACCAGAGAAATTACACTGTCACTTACTGAGAAGAGCAAGGTCTGAAAAGAAGACTGAAAATGATAACTAAAATAATTTAGTTATGCCAAACGATCAAAGGATAAATATTTGCTGGAAAAAGCAACAAAACATTTAATCAGGCCTCAAAACAAACTTTTTCCCCCCTGACTTTAATTTCTGATTTTGGAGTTGCACCAAATTCAGAGATGTATGATTTTTTTTTTTTTTAATGCGTTAAAGACAATCCAGCTCAGACATTTGAATTTGCACTTCTATTATCAATCAAAAAGTGCATTCTTCACAAGAAAAGTCACCAGGACCACCGAAAGTAAATAAAAGAAGACTGTGAATTTCTACTATCAACCAAAAACTTTTACGATACATTTTATCAATGAACTATTAAGCAATTAAGGAACAAAGAAAGACAATAATATTGTCTCATTGTATCTTTTTTTAAACAAAAGTTGCTTTCTTTCAAAATCTTGGTATATTTCCCAGCCTTAACCTCATTACAAATGTCTGTCATTTGTGAATTTTTTATTTACTTTACGTCTTACAACCTTTACTTTTAG
Source organism: Jordanella pulchra (assembly GCA_034780135.1). NCBI lineage: Eukaryota > Metazoa > Chordata > Actinopteri > Cyprinodontiformes > Cyprinodontidae > Jordanella > Jordanella pulchra. Next base: position 2,313 of record JAUZNJ010013958.1, read on the forward strand.
CATACTTGTCTACAATTTTCTTTCTAATCTGCACAACTCCTCCATTTCATCAGGTCGATGTTTAGTGTGGTTCACACCATGTCACCAAACAGCACAGTAATTTTACCTGTAGCCCTATACATGTATATAAACCAATTGACTTATTATGAGATTATAGACTCCTGTGATACTAAATAATGGACACATCTTGATTTGTCCATTAATTTGTGTCCCTTTCCTCACATTATTTTCAGTCTGTTCCATGGGTAGCATCGTTTTTGTCCAGCCCTGTTTTCTGTGTTTATATTTCAAAATCATTCCATTAAAGCATGGTTCAACAGCAATGTCTGACATTCATTTTTATACTTCTTGTAAAATCTTTGTTTTTGTCAGAATTAAATTATTTCTACAAATATTTTTTGGTTTCTTCTACAGTAAACGATGCAATCAAAACTCTCTTCTAGGTTGGCCATTGTGTTATCTGATGATCTATAGTTCAGTGTTCAGGGATACACTTTAATCACACTAGCAACCCTCAGCTGAAAGCTCAGATTCTTTTCACTTCTACTTTTAAGCCATCTCAAAAGATCGTCCAGAAGTTGTACATCAAAATAAAAGTAGGCAACTGGACCTAAAAACAAAACATTGATTCTAAAGTAAAACTGGTAAAAAGTTTTATGTAGTTTAAAAAAAAAAAAACAAGTTCATTTAGACTTCCTAAACTTTGACATAAAATATAGGCGTAGCATGTAAGGCAACCTTACAAAAAAACATGACAAAGTGGATTTGACTGGGAAAGATAGAGCAAAGATGTGACCAAGATGCTTGTCTATGCATTAGAGGGAGAGAGAAAAAAAAACAGTTCTATTGCTAGCTTAAATGAGGTGAAACAAATGTTATGTCACTGTGTTTCTTCAAGTTTTACTGTCATAAGAATAAGCAGCTATATATGCGGTGTCCTGGTGAGGAGGCGACGAGCTCATGAATTGGGTTACAGGTCTACTGTGGGGTAATCAGATGCAGATTGACTCAGGTCACCACAGACTCCCCCAAAGTGTCTGCTTTCTCATAAGCACTCAACAAGATGGTTTACCTCTATTTTTCTCTATAAAAGCTCCAGTGTAATTCAATCAGAACAGCATGCATATATTAGACCGGGGCTGATTGAATAAACACACAAGAGCCATTGCTCACATCTGTACACACAAACAATCTATGAGGTGGCAAGATACCAACCTTTACATGCCCTTAAGAAGAGTAGCATCAGAGCTGGAAGGGCTCCAAGATCCCCAGAGGAACTTATCAACATCACAGGAACTTTTTGCCAAAGGGATGGAGGTTTGGAGGAGAGGGATGTCCTGATATCTTGACCTGCCATTTTCCACCTTGTGAAAATGCTGTCGCAGCAGAGTGGGTCTCAATTAAGAGGAAAATAGCTCTGATGTGTGGGGACTGTAACCTCTTAGTTGCCAGTGGGCAAAGGAGGAGATTACTCTGTGTGACTGAAGTACATCCAGTAGGTTGAAAAAAAAAAAAAAAAAAAAAGGAATGAGTCATCGGCGGCCACAGCAATCAGCAGAGGCCGTCTTGCACACATATGCATGCACAATCACAGCTAGACACTCACTGTAGGGTGCCTGGAACAATAAGACTCAGAGCAAGGAGCAAAAAGGGAATAAAAAGCTAAATTATAGTCAGGTAATTAAGGCCTGTATACTGCTGGTGGAATGGCACTGCCACAACAAGGAATTGCAAATGGCCACCATTATGGGCTATATGGAGACACAAAGCAGAATCTACTGTACAACAACCTGAATGTGAACAGCGAAACATAAATACATACAAAGGCAGAGCATAGGAGAACGGAAGGAGTTTAGCTTGCTCTAAATAAGAAATATACAAGTGTAACTAAATAGACTGAGGCTGATGTATATCCCATAAAATCACAATAATATAAATTGATGCTTGGAGGTGTGAGGAAATACAATCAAGAAAACAAAAGCAACAAAACAGTTTAATGGATATAAATACTTTTGTAGTGCACTCTATAGAAGTGTTTTTCAAAAGTGGTCCTCAAGGCAAACTGCCCTGCATGTTTTAGATGAGTATCTGGTTCAACACACCTGATTTAGATCATTGCAGTTAAGCAAAGTCCTTGAATCTGCTATCAATTGATATCAAGTTTATGAAAGCTGGGAAACATCCAGGACAGTGTGATTTAAGGACCAGGGTTAAAAAACACTACTCCATATGAATGCCCATGTTTAAATGAAGACAACAATGTCTTCATCCCTCCCTAAGGCTACAAAGCCTCGCATTTATTTATCCGGTTTATATATTATTGAGGTAAATGACCTGAGGTCTGTATGACAAAGCCAACTCAACTAGCTGTATTACTCTCAGCCTATCCAGTCAAAGCAATCCACAACAATGACGATAAGCGGTACCACAAAGCTGGTTGTCAACTTGCTAACTCAATCCAGATTTAACTGATCATGAATCTGTGAACGTATAAAGGGGCGGGGTCAAGGTAGACCAATCAAAATCATAAGCACAGATGGAAGAGCACCGTATTTCTCCTTTGAGGAACAAAACTTAATCTTACAGAAATACGAAGAGTCAATGAAAAGTCAAAGTGAAGGCATGAAAGAGATGCGAAACAGCGTGGCAAAGGATTGCTGACCGAGTAAATGCGCAAGCGACACCAGAGTCAATTAACTCAGGCATGCATCATCGTACTGCATATTAATGACGTGCCTCTCAGGAGTGAAGAGGACTGGGGAGCAGTTCAAAATAAAACACTTAAACATAATTTCATCTGGTCAGTTGGATTTTTTTAATTCGATAATGTATGGGCTACAAGTTGAAAGCTAATCCCACAACTTCTTGCATCACAACAATACAAGAAGTGATCATTATAATTAAAGTCATCTTCATTTTTGCACTTTGTCAGAACTCGGCAAGAGAAATATTTTTAATTACAGCCTTCTTCCTTCTGTTTTGTTTGTTTTATTCTCCTTTTTTCAACCTGGCAGTTTACCATTAATCACCCATTGAAGCAGCTGCAGTTTAACATTTCTCTATCTGTATCCAGACAAATATAGAGGGAAGAAGAAGACAGTCTTCATCGTGTTCTTCAGACTGATCAATTGTAGATGACAGGCTGGTAGTTCTGCTGGACCGGTCTGTCCAAGCTTTTCTTATAATGCAATGAATATGAAATTTCACAGAAATCCAAGTAGGACTCATGTGTGATGGCATAAAATTATTATTTCATACACTGTACAGGCAAGTGGCCATGCAGGGTAGATGATTAATTCATTCGTCAACTGCTTCACTGGTCACTTGACTGACAGCTTGATAGAATATATTTTTCCCCAGCCTCTCAGCGTCCCGGATGGTGTACATGAAGCTGCCGGTTGCGTAATATCACATGGTACAGGGAAGGCTGCACTCCTGCGGGTCACTCAGCCAACAGGCGGCTCTACGATCTGGCATACGCCAGACCGTCCTGTGAGAACCAAAGAATCTTCTCACAATTTGTGCTCAAAAGTTTACTAATTTCATTTAATTATTTTTGTAATATTGGTTCATATATCAATTATACAAGAAACATGTTTGCCAGGGGTGTAAAGGACATTATACAGGAGAAAAATACAGAATAGTAAAAGGTTGATATGTCAACAAGGAGGAAAACTAATTAGAAAAAAAAAATAAAAACTATTCAATTTGTCAATAACATTTATTTTAACTGCTTTTTTGCTTTGATGATCTTTTATTGTGATGTTTTAAGTCTTTTTTTCCTTTTAAATTAAATCTGTCATGATAAAGGCCCATCTGTAGGGTTCGGTGGCCATAATGTCTTTTTTTCTAAGTTAGTCTTGCTGTGTGGTGATTTGACTACAGCTAATTTCCAGGCTAAAACCCTTTTATCAACCGTATCATTCATCAAATATTCCAGTGAATCGATTTAACACTGACGTGAACAAGATCAACCCAAACAGTGCATAAAGAGCTGTTTTTATTTACAAAAAAACCTACTGTACATATAAATATTAACTTTTTTTTTACTCTTGACACCTCTGTCACTGGAGTTTTTTTTCCCTGAAAAGCAAACAAAAAACAAAAAACCCAGACCTATAACTATCATAAAAAGAATTATAGAAGGCAAGAGTTTGAATTAGAATGCCAAAAAAAAAACAAAAAAATACTTTCTTGATGATTGTAGCTGCGCCTATTAAATGATCGCAGTGGCATTTACCTCCAATCCGCTCTACGGTTCCTAACAAACAGATTAAACAGTTCAATCTCTGCCTGTCTCGCTTGCACTTTACTCATATGACACTTCGTTTTCATTTCTTGTTTGCCTCTCTCTTTCTAACACCCTCTCTTTCTGACGGCCACTGGGCTGTTATTTATATGCAAATATTCATATCCAATTGAAAAAAAGGGAGGGGGGAAGCTATTTTTTTGTCTTCTAATCATAAGAATAAACATTGGCCCAAATCTTCACGGTTTTCTCCTTCTGTAACAGATTCTGCTCCCTTGATTGGCCATGGCCTCCGGAGGGGTACCTGCTGTCTGTAATCACAAGTCTAAACACAGAGCGAAACAGGAAAAACAGAAAAAGGAGTTGATTTTTAAGTGAGAAACTTTCCCGGATGGATTCTTGTGGGGAAGAGAGAAGGAAGACAGTACAGGAAAAACAAAAACAAAGTGCATTTATTCAGGTTTTTCAGGTAATTGCTGGATTATTGAAAAGTTTTGCACTCGCTGAAACCACCGTTACTTTTAGATGGCAGAAAAAAAAACAGCCCAAACCAAGGAAGACGCCTCCAAATTGCAATAAAGTTATGAAACATAAAATTCAATTAAGCTCAATTCAAAAGCAATTAGTATCCAAAGAGCTGATTAAATGTTGTCCTGATTGACAGGGAGGATCTCCTGGAGCAGTCAGTATTACACCAGTCTGAAAAAGCCTCTGACTGAAAAGAATCTGTAGCAAAGTTAAACAGAAGAAGAGTTTAATGTTCTACATTTCTTTTCTATTTTTCCTGATTGGTAACATCAGAACAGAACCAGCATTCTTTAGGAGTTTCGTTGAGTTGAAAAATATCTTTTCAGGGATCGTTCTGATGCTGCTACCCCAACAGATGACGGCAAAAGACCTTGACTCTGTGTGAGCTTTCTGTAGTTATTTGTGAAGTCCACTGCTCTTCACAACAGGACAGAGTTTAACTTGCTATCGGACATAATTGTGATTCATTAGATTTGATACATACACAGGTGCCCTAGGGTTACTTGTTATTGCAAAGTGGTGTGTTAACAGCAACGGTTAGTAGGTGAGTGACTATTTATATTCCACATTTCACAGATTTAAATAGTTTTACTCTAAAAGGCACATAAATAAAGGTAATTAAAATTGAAACAAAAATCTAAACTGCAGCTTAGAGTAACTTTCAAAAGTACTAATGCGTATTTAAGAACTCGTCATAAAATTCTAAATCATTTATCAATGTATATTTTTTCTAAATGTCTTAAATTGTACCTACTGTCTTCTAATGCATATTCCACTCCATTAGGTGAGAACATCAAAACTCAAATAAGATCCAGAACTGTGCAATATGAGAGATTTGAAACTTTCTCTCTAAATAGTGATTTTTTTAAAATCATTTTAAAGTACTGTAGTTGCAAAGAGGTATTACAAAGAAGAGGGATTTATTAAAATGAATTTTAACCTCATGTAGGTAAGAGGCTGTACATTTATTTCTACCCAGAGGTGAGGTGGAAAGAGCCATTTTGAGGCTTACAGCAAGTTACTGAAATCTAAACAGATCAGGATACCACAGGGGTTTAAAATAAAAACATTATTCGATTGTAAGACGGCTGCATTAAGGCTGACAGGGCCTCAATTTTACAAGCTGGTTCTGTTTTATCGCAAAATGATTTATTCATCTAAACTTGTCTAGATTGTTCATTGAATTACATCTGATTCTCATTTTAAACCCAAGAGTGTTGATGTATATAAAACCAGTGACACTAGTTTTATATACATCTAAATGCTTACTTACCATCTTTTTACTTACCATCTCATTTGATGGAAAAGTAACACAAGAAGCCAAATTAACAAAGAGTCTATTATGAGCAGGGTTTCACCTCTGGAGAGAACACTATATCATCAGAAAATCATCCTTTTGGTCCCTGTGGCGCCAGTAATCCTCTCATCTAACAAACAGCCTTGGGAGGCGTTGAGACAAACAATATAAACAATACTGACTCCTGAGGAAAAAAAAAAAAAAGTGCTGCATTGCAGACATGATTGGGCACATAAGCGGATTTTTCTTTCACCCCCCCAAACGTTCTCACCCACCCACACAGGAACAAAATCTGAGTGAGAACAAACACATACACATCAAGAACTGCCCGCACTGCCTCCACCGGCAGCGCTGCCAGCCTGTTATTCCATGCTCTATCATGGCAGTGTGGGTGCCTGAGCCGGTGACTCAGAGCACACCGGTCCACTACAGACACCAACACACCATTTGGGCGTTTTGCTCCGATGCCCCCGCAAAATAGGCATTGGTGAAAATAGAGCATGCCCAGATGGATAGAGAGCCTTGTCACATCGGCCACTGAGTCAGCCGTCTGTGAAATGATAAGATGGCAAGAATATGTACAAGGCAGGAGGAGGGTAAGGTCCTGATGGGTGCTGGTGTAAACTCTTGTACGTCACCTCTGACCTTCCTGTTTTGCTCTATTGTCATTTTTTTCCCCCACAGTCGCTGAAAATTTGCCCCTCCTCCTCTAATTTGGCGCTCCTCTATGTCCGTCTATTTAAGTCCTGAATGCAGAAGCGAGAAAATGAGGGAAGGTTGATAGAGGAGCAGGATTATGATTGAGAAATGATTTGAAATTCACATTAGCAAGGACGGTGAGATCCCTAAAAGCCACACAAGGAAAGGCATTCATGCTGCAAATCACTTGAGGCCTGTGCCAATAATTCACCAGCCATGGACGGTGACTCACTTTCTGGATAAATATGTCTTCAAGGTTGAATTTATGACAAGAAAATTAGCGATTGTCGACTAAAATTCAGAGGTCTGTGGAAGGTTTCTGAAAAAAACACGCATTGCTAACTGTGCACACCACCTCTACAAACACATATAAACAAGCAGATGGAGATCCGGGGGAAACCTAGTGGCCTGGAACCAGAGTAGAGCCAGAGCTCCCCATTAGAGGACATTACTGTCAAACACTGGAACAAAAACTACCTGCTGTACACTGATTACCAACCTACTTCTCGCTACAATTCAATTACAAACTGAATAATACCAAGCGCTGCACTCATTCTCTGTGACAATGTTAAGCCTGTGACATAAAGAAGGGCTGACAGCTGGGGGAGGGGGGGGGGGCGTTTCCTGAAAAATGCACATGTATTTCTTACTTCCACACACTTAAGCACAATAAACCGGCCTCGTCGCCTCTGCAAGCCAAATCGCTGTATTACATTTCTCTACATGGGACAATACTTAATAAGTCTGAATAAAATAGCGACATTTTATGCCAAGACAAAAAATCAAAAAGGTACAAACAAGGTATAAAAATGTATGCTTGGCAGCTTTTGTGATCAAAGTTTTACAAATTATGTCACTCAACATTGGAAGGATGCATGCTTCAAAGCTTCTTATACTATTCAATAAATATTTCAAAAATATAAATGAAATAAGGCATAGAGTGTGGGTTGTCACTTCTTTTAGATTAGTTTCACTCATTTAATAAAAGTGAGTTCTCAAGTGATTGATACATGCATATATTAAAGTTCTCAGCAGGATACTGGATATTATTTGTACAAGTGAGGGTCACTTAGTGCTAAACTTGAACTACTTCCTCAAGAATATCATCCTCAACATCAACAGCTACATAGACCTTTAAACAAAAGTTGAGTCTCTTTTTAGAACAAGTCTGTGATAAAAACAGGAGGAAAGTGAAGAGCACATTGTATTGTAATGGTTGCAGTTTAAAGTTGTCACACATGCAATTAACTTTAAGCACATTAGAATATTCAAACAACCCCTAATTTAATCATTTTTAGAAAAGAAATAGAAGAAACAGGAAGTGGCACACAGCAAGGTTATTCCTTAAAACTAAAGGCGCCTACACGCTGACAAAGAAGTGTGTCGGCAAACTTCTGCTCAGAGTCCCTGTGGACTCGAGGTGGACTCCTCGCAGCTCTGGGTACTGGACAATACAGATACTCAACCAATATTATATAAACACAAACAATACATACATCTACTACATATTTTGTACTGTTGAATGTTAGAAAAAGCGTAAACAACTGATATTTCTTAAACAGAGAGCAAAAGTCAACAGCAGAAGGTATGAGAACAACTTAATCATTTAGAAGTAGTGCTAAATGAGTTACATCAACTTTAAGCAGAAACACAGTGTTTCTATGAACATGATAATATCGGACATTTTAGATGCAGGACAATATATTCTGATATACATTCTGTGACTGATATTGGATAGATATGCGATATAAATGTTGAATTGGGACATCCCTTGACAGTATACGAAGGGAAACTGGTTTGATGTTTCTAAGCTTTTAACTTGTAGTTCTTTTCATTGCATGGGGCATATGGAAATTCTGCCAGAGTTACAGAAAATAGCTTAATCCAAGGGTTTACACTTTCTACGAGACACAGATAACTGCAATATACTTTCACTTTTCATTCACTATGCTAATTGCTCATTTTAGATACTAACATTTAGATACTACAACATCTCAAAATGTCAATGCTTTAAGATCTTCATCTTTGTCCTTTACAAAAAATATGCGTCATAGCCTCTCCTCATAAGATATATTTAAGGCAGGAAGACTAGAAAAAGTACACAAGATAGAATTTCTTATTCCGTTAAAGTAATTTTTTAAAGAAAAAATTACAATTCCTACACACAGGTTATTGAAGTTACAATTGTATATATGACAATCATTGAATCGGTTCTAATATGCATTTTTAAACTGACCAAAAGGACCATATAGTACTATAACTATGGTGTTTTGCTTTTATAGAGCCAACATTTTATATACTGCTTAATTAGCCTCACTGGCCTTACAAAGTCTGCAGTCAGCTAGTTCTGGGGATCCTTCTCTTAGTTTGTCAACTGTAGCTTTAAAAGAGTCACCTTAAGAGTGATCGATGGCGCTCCCTTAGCTTTCACAGCACAGCATTCTTTCTTTTATATTTCCAAGTAAGTGAGGTAAAATGAAGTAGCCTTCTTAAGCCAGTTGGCCATGAGTTCAGCGACAAGTTAAGGAGGGGGATTGCTTAATAAGTTGTGCTCCATGCAGCCGGACAGATGGGCACTGGGAAGCCACATCTTGCGTATATGATATTTTAATAAAAGAGATTTGTAAATGAAATAGATCCTGGACATGGAAATGGGAAATACAACAACAAATCCAGTGAAGAATCCCTGGAGAATGACAGCTTGAATAGAGCAGTACACCAGTGCAGAGAAAAAGGAAAACACCGGTGAACAGAATCTACTGTTTAATATGTCTGCCTAAGAAAGAAATGATTAAACCCAAAGTAACAAGGAAAAACCACTCCAACATTAACTTTAACAAAAATACAGACACAATTACTGAGAAAGAAAAGACAAAAAAAAACAGCAAATACACAAGACAGATAAATGAGAAAACGCCTGGTATTAGTAAGCAAGCCAAGCTAATAAGGCAACCTAAGATAACGGAATCAAACAGCAAAAACTCCAGAACTGCTAGAGTAAAGAATTAAAACCTAACAAAGAAGAACTCTAAACACAGACAAAATGTAAAAATCAAACTTAAATTACTACTTAAATATAACAAAAAAAAAAAACATGAAATAAGCTAAAAACTCAACCAAATTAATGACGGGAAAGGTGTGACAGAAAATCTTAGTTTTGCGATTTTTAAAACATAGCTATACCTGGATAGCAATAAACGGTTAGTGTTTGGTACAAGAAGTACAGCTTCTTGCAAACAGGTCAGGCTAAAAGGGTACGCTGAAAAAGCAGGTCAGCACTTCATTGTCTTATATCATAAATCTTGAATGACATCTATGCATGCCGTCTATTGTATGTCTCAAATGATAAAGCTGGTTTGAGAGAAACTGCTAAACAACGCCATATGAGCAGTTTGAGGATTCACTTCTTAAAGCAAGAGCATCCTATAAGATTAGATATTTAATTCCTTGGATTTGGCCTGTTATGAATGAGAATGATGCCAACCCTAAAAGCACAACAGTGTAATAAACAGCAGGTGTTTGTCTTTGATCGATGAACGCATTTCTGGCCTAAATATAGTAAAACAAGGCCAATATGGTCAGTTTAAACTATTTTCTCTGTTATATAACCCTCCAGTTAATCCACACAAACAAAGGTATATGTATTTATGAATGCTTAATAAACAGGAAAGGGAAATCTCTGAATACACAAAGTATAATTATCTGATCTGTAAGCCTACTGGCTAAACAACAACAAAAGCAGTTTATTTTTTAAAATAAGCAATCCTTTCCAGCTCCAATTAGGAACTCACATTAAACTTCCTTACCATACACTGCACCCCATTTTTTCTCACCGAATATATGCATAGTCTAGACAAGCACAGGCAAAATTGCATGAGGTATTTTAATCATTTTGGGTGCAGATATGTGCAACAGTTAAAGTAATTCACAGTGTCAGCCAATTAGAAACTTAATGTAAATTGAATTAACAATAAATCCTTGTGCAGCTGTGGAATAGGAGGGAGAAAAGGAAAGAAGAAGCACGGAGGGGTAAAAGGCCAAGAAAATGAAAATTGAGATCCTGGCGCCAGGAGCCTACATTTGCATACACATAATTAATTAAACCAGGGTTCACTGCTTTAGATGGATGACCGTCTGAGGGGAAGCCGCGGAGCTGTGGTAGAACGGTGCTAAAAAGGTTAAACAAAAGGGTGATTCTTATTTTACTTAAGGAAATAATCCCTATAATTGAACTTGCTGACTCATCAGTTGTGTTTGTACAAGCAAAACAGTTTTCTGCAGAATATACTTTTTCAAAAAAAAATAAGTAAAAAAAAAAAGCAAGACTCACAAAAAAAAAACCAATCCAGATAAAAAGGTGGTAAGAAACTTTGGATAAAGTAACAATGGTAAGGTAACAATAGATATACCTCCATAAAAGATGTGGTTATTCTTTTACCTCTTAAGTAAATCATATTAGGAAACTAAACTATAAAGCATGTTAAAAAATTATTTAGGTATGATACAGTTATGAAAACAAGAAATATATCAATATATTTTGCTTCCAAAGCAAAAGTTGAAGCAAAAGAATTTGGATATGAATGGGTTAGGATTTTCATAGTCCAAAATCTTCAGCTTTACCAAACATTTGGACAATAGTTAAATGTTTCACCAAAATAAACATCAGTTAGTTGGGAGAACATTGTTACCTTTTTAAGATACTTAAGGAGTTGATGGTATACTTGACTTCAAAAAGGCTTGGCACCATTTTTTCATACCTCATCCTCATTTTATATTTGTTATATACGTTTAGGCTGCTGGAGGACATGGGGACCACTTTTTATCATTCTGCTTCATTCTATCTTTATTCTCTCACTCTGCAGTATTTGTTAAGTTCCACTGATAACTACTTTCTTTCTGCTTTTTCTTGTCATCGTAGCTTCAACTGGTCTGCTCCTCTTGATTATGATTTCATCCTAGAATGAAATATCAGCTGTGTTGCAGCAATCAACAACAATTTTTTGTAGATTTTGCAGCTTGGCCTGTTTTTCATCGCAGTCCTGTTTCTTCAACTGTAACAACATGAGAACTGGCTCAGAGCTCGTCTCCCTGGCCGTGTCTTTCCTGGACGGGGATACCAGTGGAGCTAGTTACAGTCAAAGTTGCCTTTTGTATGTTTACTTCTTTTTGTATATCTACTTCTATCTCCAAAGAAGGAGAAGAAAGGAGCGGAAGAAGGCCACCAACACTGAGCCTGGTTCAGCTGGAGGTTTCTGTTAAAAGGTAGTTTTTCCTCTCTACTGTCGCTGCGTGCATGCTCAGTGTGAGGTAAAGGTCAACAACAAAATGCAAGCGAAAACTGCGCCGCAAGCTCAGGAGGATAATGTCTTCCAAGTCAATGACTTGATACTATCAACTGGTTTTCCTTGACAGAAACTTTTAACCTATATGACTGTATTTCCTCTGTAAAGAGAGAATTTCCCAATCTGTTGATTTTTTTAAAGAAAAACTCTTCCTTATGCGACATATACATTTCAGGATGACCCAGCTGCTTTTGTTTTCTAAATACCATTTGATCATTTTAATCCCTCGTTATTTTTCAGCTCTATCTGCAATGAGTGAAAAAGATCTGCCTTGGCATTCCTCCTACTACCCACGTGTTAATTTGTATACTAACAAATAATTACAATTACCTAATAAAATCCTATAAAAGAACCACTCTTAGATTAAGCAACCATAAGAAAGCAATTGGCTACTACGGAATATGCTCATGTGTATGCTAGAATGAATCTAGAATACAGGGTTAACAAAAATAATAATAAAAAAAGATTCCATAACCATTATATTCATCTGTCAAAATCCCATTTTGATCAAAACTTCCAAGTGTGATACATGGCATTTACAGGAAAGAGAATCAGAGCTACCACTGATTGATGCTCGACAACATAAAATCAAGTTATGCTTTGTCATTTCTCATCCAAAAAACAAACAAAAAAAAAATGTTAAAGTTTTGCACCATTTCCCTTGCCTTATTTTACAGAACACATAAATACAACACAGTTACTTATAAATCACATTAACTTCTAAGTTTTACGGCATAACAAAAAAATACTAGAAAACATGGCTGCAACATTTTCCTCTGAATTTGCTAAACATAAAAAAATATTTTTGTGAATGGTTCCTCTTAGTGAGGGAAAAAAATAAACATAAAAAATCCAGTTAAATTCCCCACAGACTATTTCAATGGGTAACACAGCTACAATACTTCTGTGCAGGAAATATACTAGATAAAAGGCAGTGGCTCAGCTATTGATCAAATGCTAAAACTGGCTCGGTAGTATATCAGTCAAACCAAACCTCAGACCAATTCTGCTGTTAAGCAGTCATTAGGAACAGACCACTATTAGATTTCTTCTTAGATATCTTTGGGTTTATAAAATCTTTATTTGATATACCATTTACAATTGAATAAAAATAGCTAGGATTAGATCTAAGTATACCAACAGCAAAACCCCGAAATATAAAAATGGTGTCTTTTCAAAATCAGATAAATTGGACTTTTTTTGCAGTTGATATGTATGTATATATATATATATATATATATATATATATATATAAAGTCCTGTTACAAAACTCTTTGGTGACCCAATGAGATTTACGGCAAACCTTTCTCATTGTTAAAAGTAAATTCAGCAGGGTTTTTTTCTAACAAGATCAAATCAAAGTACCACGTATACACGGTTCAGTTTAGCTTCAGGGAGGTAAAGCTCATTGTTAGCTTCAAAGTCTTCTTTTCTGTGTCAGTATTCCTACGAGAAAAAAAGAAACGAGATTAATCCAAGGTGGTTTTACAGGCTACCAAACATTTTGACACCTGATGAATCACTATAATGAATCCTGTAAACAAGGCTGTCATGAACAGGTTGATTACCCTTTTTATTTGAAAACATATCAAGAGTACATATGGAATGGATATCTAAGGGGTGGTCTCTTATGGTCTCTTGTAAAATAAAAGAAGCTAATTGGCTGCAGAACTTCTCAGTTTTTTTACAAGAGCACCTTGATGCTTTTAGAAATCCAGTAGACAAAAACAATCGATGTTGAGTAATTCAGTGCAGGATTGAATTGTCATAAAGTGGCAGTTTTTATACTTGTTTTGTAAGTTATCCAGAAAAGTAATGGATATTCTTCTTGTTTCTTTATAATAAAAAAACTAATACAATATTAAAAAATATTAAACTATTTTAAAGATATTTAGTGTATATTCACCCAGACAAGGTCTGCACATCTCAAGTGTTAATTTGCGCATTCAAATCTATATTTTTAAAGACTGTTCATTTGTACATTCAGATTTATATTTTTAAAGATTGTATTTTTCCGTTTTTATCTCTACATTTTATTCTTGCTTCTCATAGAAGTGTTGTGTTGTGCACTAAACACCAAAGCAAATTCCTTGTAAGTCTGAAAACCTACTTGGCAATAAACCTGATTCTGATTCTGATTTAGTTCAGATCAGTCTTCGTGTTCTAGGCTTTGAACTAAAGAGGAACTCCGGACTATTGCAGTCCTGCTCACCATTATCGGCACCAATGAAGTTTAAGTACATATAATGGAATATTTCCTGAAGGAAATTCATCAAGTGAAACAACATTTTACTGCTGACAGCTTGTGCTTGATGCAATACAGCAAATGATAAACATTTAACAAGATAAATATTACGAGGAACAGAAATAAAAACAATCTTTACCATGTGAATGGTGTTGGTACCATATGCTGGAAATAAGTATGAAAACCCAATTCGGCTCACCTGTTGCAAATCACAAATAAAGATCACTTGTGATTAACTGCTTCCACACATGTGACATGAATTAACTAATGAATGACCATGTTGGTGCTTTAAAAAACACCTGTTAGTTCATCTTCACATGTGACAATTATAAAGACCAGGCATCCCCAAACTCGGTCCTCCAGGGCCGGCGCCCTGCAGCTTTTAGAGGTTTCTCTACTTCAGCACAGCTCAGCAAAACTCAGGACAGCGTTTTATGGACAAATGAAACAAAAGTGGGGTTTTTGAGTAATTCACACAAACAGTATATTTAAAGATGGCACGATGAAGCCTTTAAAGAAAAAAAACAAACAAAAAAAACACCATACCAACAGTCAAGCATGGTGGAGGATCCATAATGCTGTGTGGCTGCTTTGCGGCATCTGGTACTGGAGGCCTTGACCGTATCACGGGCATCATGAAATCAGAGGATTATCAAGCAACTCTAGAGGGAAATGTCTTGCCCAGTGTAGAAAAATTGGTTCGAGTCAAGATCTTGGGGCTTTCAGCAAGATAATGACCCAAAGCACACCTTCAAAAGCACACAGGCATGGTTGAAAGGGAAAAAAATGAGTCCTTTAATATGGCCAGCAATGAGTCCTGATCTCAATCCAATTGGAAATGTTCGGAGGGTGCCGAAATCTGCCATTAAGAGAAAGGAACCCTGCAAATGTACAAGAGCTTGAGCATATTGCAAAAGAAGTGTGGAAGAAAATGCCACCCAAGAAGTGCAAGAAGCTTATAGATGAATATAAGAAAC
>JAUZNJ010013969.1:0-17649 GCA_034780135.1 Jordanella pulchra
AGAGAGAGAGAGAGACATAGATATAGATAGATAGAGATATAGATATATAGATATAGTTATATGGATTTAGACTACTTTGGGCAATGCTTTGTAGAGCCAGCTATTTTGCAGCCATACATCTTCTGGGGGTTTTGTCAAATAGCTCAAGTTCATTCAACAACCCTTCACAGTTTTTTCTCTTCACAGTTATGATCTTTTTTATGTTTGACTATTACATGCAATCCCTTTGAAATGCACTGAAGTTTATGGCTGCAATGGGAGACAATGTGTCAAATTAAGTATAAAAGAACATGAGCTAAAGATGCTGAGTCCAACTTGCCCTGGCTGATAAGCTGTTGGCCCAGTGCCTTCCATTCACACAAACACAGTCAAACAACCTGGCTGCTTGTGGGCTTAACCCTACCCCCACCCCTCACTCCACTGGCGTCTACAGCTCCCTATTCCTCTTCATTAGTGTCCCAAAACGAGATGCTTGTCGTGTAATTAGCAGAGAAGGTCCTTCTGAATGCCTGTGTAACACACACTCATTAGAGGAGTGAGAAACACCGTCTGGAGCTGCAGAGGAGAGGTGGAGGAGCATGCCTATGAGGCCCATGCTGGAGAAGGAAAGCAGCAGTGGGAGGAAAATATGGAAGCACAAAAAGACAGTTCAAGTAAGACAAAAATACCATAAAGTAGGAAAACACAGAAAATGAAATTGTGACATTTTGAAGAAAAAGAGTGTATTTTGACTACTGTTGGCTTGACAAGGAGTGTTGTGTTTTTTACCAACCCAAAGTGGTGTATCATTTAGTGGAGAAAGAAAATAAAAATCATAAAAGTATGGCTGTAATCCTTCCCCTCTTACCTACATCTAAATAAAAACTTTTTTAATAAACAATTGCTTTCAGAAGTCACTAAATCAGTAAGTAGAGTATATTATTGTACCATTATTCTGAAAATAGTAGGTAGTAACTATTTACATTTGCACAGGTAAAATCCTTGTTTTCCTTATTTAAAATACCATAATCAGCATTTTTCTTCCTCTAATTAATACTCTTACTTGAATAGAATTTTTAGCTACTGTACCCACATCTTGCTTAATGTATCTGTTCTAACAAGGCCTTAGAGCTATGTAAGAGAACATTGGCGAACAAACAACATCATGACATGTAATGATTACAAAATACAGGTCACGGAGAAAGGTGAAGAGAAGCTTAAAGCAGGGTGTGGTTATAAAACAATATCACAGACTTTAAAACATCATACAGATCACTGTTAACTCAGTCATCAGAAAGTATTAAGGGTAATTACACAACTGAAAACTGACAAGCTTGGGCAACACACAAAAGCCCAATCATAACTATAGAGGAGCTACAAAGCTCCACAACTGAGATGAGAGAATCTGTCAGCTTGAAAAGTATTAGTAACGAACTCCACAAATCTGATCTTTATGGACTACCAAAAAAGCCATTGTTGATAGAAGCAATACAAACTCATTTTTACAGTTTGCTTCAAACCATGCAAAAACATATTGGGAGAAGCTGGTTTGATTAGATGAGACCACTTTGTTTCAAGGTAAAACATGTTGATATCAGCATCATATCGTGGGGATGTCATTCTACAGCAAGAACAAGCAAGCTTGTCAAAGTAAATAGAAAGAGTTGTGACTCTTGATATAGGACAAACCTAAAAAAATGATAAACTATAAGTTTAAAAAGACTTGGGACTGGAGCAGAGTTCAAACCTTGAGAAGAAAAAGAATATTGGACATCCACTTAAAGCAACAAGGCTTATGGTACGTCCACACTGACCAAGGCCTCCTTGGAAATTTCCACTTGCACCACAGAAGCATAAATGAGTGACCTTGAATTTACCACCCTCACCACTTGATGACACCGTCTTAAAAGAAAAGGAGCTTGAACTTCTATCTGCTTGCCAGTTTCAGTTCAACATAATTGACCTGAATCTTATCAAGCCAGTGACAGAGCTGTTGTTGCTGTGCACAGCAACACCATCTTGCAACACCATCAGAGTAAATGTCTATGGGTCCACCAGATTCTCAAGAGACAGAATTAGTTTGAACAGTTCCACCACCTACACCAAGAACTGCATCCGGATGACCGTCAGGTTCAGAGATACTTCCTTTTATCTAGCCGGGTACCAATGCTGGGGAGATGCAGCAGCTGGCCGGGATCTGCTGTGGAACTAGGATGGCAAATGAAGAATGATTAAATTGTTTTAGGTTTGCTTTTTTTAAGCCGGTCCTAAGAGCAATCTTTATATCTTAATTTGTCAACATTTTCACTGTATCATTGGAAAAAAAGCTTTGGCTAGGTTGCACTCCTTCAACCTGTCACAACCACATCCAGTCCCTGATTGGTTGCGGTGGTGCGATTTCATAGAAAACATCTGATTTTCTTATTTCAGCAGCTTCACAATGACTGTGCATGGAATTCTCTTTGTCCTAACCATTGTTGTTCCATAAAGCCATTATGATACTTTTGGACATTGAGGATGAATGTCCATGTTTCATCTTAAGCATTTTCACTGGGGCAGAAGGTAATGATTGCCTCAGCGCTGCTCTGGACTTTGCTTTGATAGGCAGTTATTGTTCTAACATGCATCCAGTAGGGCATGTTTTTAAAACAATATATGACAGTCCAAATAATATCTGAGTGAATAACATATTTATCACTCCTACCGGGGTGGACAATTATCACAACACAATTTTCATAGGAATACTATGTAATTGCACCACTCTTGTTGAGGACACAACAGTTTGTGTGAACACTCCTTTAAAAATGCCGGTAACAGATGGTCTCTGTTCAATCTTGGTCTCAAAACAGTTTAAAAATGTGGGTCGACAAAGAGTTTTTAAAATGGTGGGGATGTGATTATGAATGCAAAGCATACTTTTAGATGTCTTAGAAGTAAACTAGAAGTAAAATCTACTTAAAATAAATGTATTTACACTTGTTTTGAATAGGTCAATATAATGATCTTCCAGTGGAACAAGACTCCATTATTTCAAAAGCAGTACATATGATCTTATTTTATGGGAGAAGATATTAATTGCATTAGCAGATAATTTTACTAACTTGCTGAATTAAGGGCAAATGCACTAATTTCAAGAAAGTTTTTCTTTTGTAAAACTAGTTTTGCACTAAATTTCTAAAGAAAGTTTTTGTATAGTCGTTTGGAGCTTTTTGTGCTCTATCACATTAGCTTTTAATATATTATATTTACGTGTGTAGTAGTAATGTGCCAAAATATGTCAAAGCCACATAGGTATGAATACCTTTGCAAAGTAAGTTTATATTTACTTCATCCAACATTTGGCCTATTATACTAATTGTCTAGTTTGCATATAATAAACAACTAAAGGGAATAGAATTATCTGGACCATAAATACATGTAAACTCTAAAATGCAACAAATGTGCCACTTTGCACCATTCTGGATAAAGAGT
This sequence comes from Jordanella pulchra, assembly GCA_034780135.1. Classification (NCBI taxonomy): domain Eukaryota; kingdom Metazoa; phylum Chordata; class Actinopteri; order Cyprinodontiformes; family Cyprinodontidae; genus Jordanella; species Jordanella pulchra. Next base: position 3,451 of record JAUZNJ010013969.1, read on the forward strand.
AATATGCCACATGTGCATGAGCCATGGAAATAAAAACAGAGAAAAACATGAACCTTTTTTGAACCTTAAAAGGACAACAATGACTTGCTTTACTGCTCTTTAACCCTTTGTACTTGAGACTGTCCTTTGTGACGTTGTCATTCTTACTTCTTGATGTCACACTGATGGAACCTGATGAGATCACAGTCTCAAATCCTGAACTGGCTTTAAATTTAATGTTTCCTCTTAAGAATGGTTAAATCCTTTAAGAGTTAAAGATTAACTTAAGTGTATCCGCTTTAACCAGCATTAATCCTTCTGTGTATACTTTCGTTTTTGCTGGTATTAAGTGTTTGGGTCTGAAAGTCCACCTGAGGATGTCATGCCTTTAAAAAAATCACAAGGTGCTCATTAGCTCCACTGCATCCCTCTTGTGTTAACACTGATAACCAACAGCATTGCCATTAGCAGGCCTGTCGGTATTGCTCTTTTCAGTCAGCCTGTGAAGAGGTTTGGTTAGCCACAGCAAAAGGCCTTATCAGGGCGATGAGAGGGAAGAGGGAACTGCTGTCAGTAGCTGTTTCTGTGATATCTGTTTTGTGTCTTGATACTAGTTGTCTTCCCTGTACAGACTTACATTTGAATAATGCATTTACATAACAAAGACCATAGTGTAACATCACTAACATCATAGATACAAAACAAGAAAAACATGAGTCCAAATCCCGGTTGATACCTTCGTTCAGTTAGTCTGCATGTTCTGTGTGGGAATGTGTGGTTTTCCAGTTTCTTTCCTGCATGCATTTTGGATTACTTGGATCTCCAAGACTAGCCTAATTTCTTTTTTTGACAATGTGCAATTTTGGCAACTTTATAAGACTATTCCATGACAAACCATGCGATCTGGATCTAATAACCTTACGTACAATGCCAAGTTTGATGTGTGCCCATTGTTTACTGCTAAATTGTAAACAATTTCTATGGCACCACAGATGGTTGGTATGCCTGCTGCAAGAGAAAATCCCAAATTTCAAAATTTAAACAAAACTAAAGAAAAGGACAAGGAATAGGAGAATGTAGACATGATTATACCTGAAGAAAAGAGGCCAAACAGTGATGCCAGTTTTGAGGAAAGAGGCTGCGATGTGTATTTATTACTAATCTTAGGAGTTAGCATTTGTAACTTGTATAATGGTTACTGCTATGATTTATATTTTATATAACTGTTAAAATAATTATTTAATGAATACTAAGTGTAACATTACAAATCAAATGAATACTGGAAAAGACAAGTGTACTTTTATAGGCTGATCAGTAGACATAGGTCGCAGTAGCTGAGAAAGTTCTTCTAAATAAATTCACAGTGTCTGATATTTATCACAGGTTCTTTTGTCAGAAGACGCTAACACAGCTGTCCTTAAATCTGTCTCATAGTCCTATGTAGGACTGCAGCTTTAGAGTCAAGACTGCGATGGCCCATTATCGTTCAGCATAGTGTATACTGGCATTTACGTGAGAATGCATCCTTTTGTCATTGACTGGCAACCTCAAATGGACTGCTCTTACATCACACCGGTGACAAGGTAAAAGCAGGTACAGTAAATTCAGTTAAATCCAGTTTATTTATAAAGCAACAAAAAATTTAAAAGTGGCTGGGTAACTAAGGTAACCCAGCCACTTGTATTGAGTCATTAACTTTGCAGAGGGCGTGACAGTGACAAGAGAGGAGAAAGTCTATTTTAACAGGACATAACCTGCAGAATAACCTGTCTAAGTGAGCTTAGTCTGTTCCTACTAAGGACAACTGGGGCTTCATAGCATACACACAAAAGTAAATTGAAGCACAAATTAAAGCACGAAGCATCTATACATTTTGCAGTGTTAGTTATGGTAAATTTCAACTCATGCCTACTCCCAACATTACCCCTGCTTACAACCTCTAGCCATTACTCACTACCAGTAGCTTTGATCCACTACCACTACACCGGAAGCCACAGAAGGTAGGGCTTCATAATCTTCCCTAGGAATTGGGATGCCCCTAACTGGATGGTTGAGGTTTGAATATGAGAGTAACTGCATATTTATCTATACACATACATAAAATACATCCTACCATAAGAGAGGAAAAAAATGTTTTTTTAATCAAAATGGAAGATAGAGAAAATTGTGTTGAGAGAGAATTGGGTGGGTAATGCTCTGAGGAGGTTTGCATGTGACTTTTCACTTAACCCTAGGTGGTCGTCCCACCTCTGTTGCAGACATTGGGCAGGCAGGCTTCTCTGGTCTACCAATGCCTTCCAATCTCCCGTTGGTAGCCTCCAGAGGCTAGCCCTGGCCAGCAGCCGCTTCTACCCACTCTGTTTCCCTGGCAGGCTTATATGATATACTGCTGTTAACTGTGCTATTGACTTTCTTCTTTACACTCTTACACTAAAGTTATATCTGTGGGGTGAGCCTACAAATGGTTGACCTGTTTATGAACATTTGTGTCAGGTCTCTCTTCAAAATGAGAATTTTTTAATCTCAGTGAGATCTCTGGTTAAATAAAGGTTACAAAGATACCCGATAGATACACAATTAATAAATTCACAATTGTGCTCTGATTTCTACTAATAGATCATCATAAATTCTAATGATTTACACCAAAGTTAGTGGTTACTTTTACAATAAACTGTTGTTATGTAAACAGGGCTTTCCTCAATCTTCTTTCTTAATTCAGGAATCAAGGAAAAAACACTGCAGTAGCTAAAATGAAATAATTAACATTTGGTATGTGTAAAGTGTGCAGAAGTAGGCATATCTAGATTTAAATATTTATTGTGCTTTATTGGTACTATACCTTTTGTTTGTTTCTATGTGCATTTGGTCTTGTCAAAAAAAAAGTGAACCATTAGGTTTTCAGTGGATAAATAAGGTCAAGCAGTTGAATGAGTTTGTTTGCTTTCTATTTTGGGGTCTCCCTTCTTCATGTGCACTGTGTTATCACTACCCATTCATAGTTTTTATTCTTCTCTCTTTGCTGCTCTCTGGCTGCTTCGGGGTCTTTTTTTTCTCTCTCCATCGTCTCACTAACAGTTTCTTGCTGAGTCCCAGTCTGAAATGTGTGCTGCTCCCACTCACCCACGTGCACCTCGCTCAACCCATACCCCCACTCTCTGCTCCTTCTGAGCAAAAAGCAGGTTATTTTTAGAGCTCCATTGATGGGTTTAAAGATACTAAGTCCACATTGTGCCATGGATTTTCAGGGAGGAAACAGGCTGTTTCTCTTTTTGCCCCTTCACCTCCGTTCATTTCCTTCCACACTTCCTCTCAAAGACCTTGTTCAAAAAGCACCCCATACCAGCAAACTTTCACTTTTTCACCAGGCCCCCCCCGCTCTCCTTAACCAACATCACAACCATTATAACACTATTGCAGCAACCACTATTATGACACCTCTCATGTTCTTGCTGTTTGTCATGTTCATTTGCACTCTTTCCAAAAGAGTTATTGTTCTCCAACTGTACTGGACTTTTAATCTTTTTGAATGATCAGCCACTATGGAGAATGTGCGTTGAAGATGATTTTAAGAGACATTTTGATAAGAACAAAAAAATAACTAAATAACTGGATTAATTAAAGTGCGGGAATGAAACTATATCATACCCACACACATGACTCCACTGGAAATATTTTCCTTGAGTAAGAGGATAAAACTAGTTTTACAATAAAATGTCATAGGACTGCTAAAGTATTGTTGTTGTTATTTAAAAAGTTTTAGGCTCAAGCTTTTATTTTCTTTGTTGATGGGGTGCTTGTTCCATGGCTCAATTGTGCCCTCTATCGGTAGGCATCTAGAAAGCACTCAAGACTTTTGAACTTTTATCCAGTAGCATTATTGAAGTCATCAGCAGGAGTCTAGATAACAACCAAAAAAAAAGCATAACTTAGTTTGAATATATTTGAAAGTTTATCTGCAATAATTCTTGTAAAAAAATCACATTAACAATTCATCTTTTTCAGTACTTGACACAATTTGTTGTAGTGGAACTTTGTGGTGGTACTAAAGAACATCAGGATAGAAGTGGAAGGGGGGGCTGGCACAGCCGCTTTACGGCTTCTGTGTATCTCACTTGCAGTGTCAAAGAGTCCACAGCATGTGTTAACATTTTACTCCCCAGATAGGCATGATGACAGCGCCGGACTGTCTCTTTAAGAGCCTGTGTGGAATGCTGCGGTCTGCCCAGGCGTTTGGGGTAGTGCCCTCACCCACATATAAACACAACCTTTAAAAAGTGACTCAGGCTCATTCTTAGTCGTTCCCTCATTTTAGTCCAAAATTTTTCCTTGCAGCCTGGTCTGCTCAGCCTGAACAGGTTTTTGGGAGGTTATTTTATGGCCTGTAATTATATTCCTTTTATTAACAGGTTTGTGTAATAAACAATATATTCATCCACAGGTTTATAGGCAATACACTATACTGCACTTTTTAGAGCCTTATGTTATTGGTTATATGAAATATTACAAATTTCACATAAAATTTTCTCCTAGGATTGTTATTTGGGCTAAATTTATGTATCTGTATAATCTCATTTAACATAATTATTTAAGTCAGTTCAACTTCACTTCCAGCTTCAGCTGATTCAATTAAAATATTTTGTTCAGTTTTAATATATGGTTTTCCTAATGAACAAGAGTACCAAAGTCCTTGACTGGCCACCTCTAGCTGGAACCAGAGAGCCCTCAAGTGGTAGGACTTGGCACTACTTTCCTTGTGAATGGGATCAATAGGCAGGCCTCCTTTATTAGATCCAGATTTGACCGTCTGAAGGCACAGATGAATGATTTTCGTAGTCTGGTGAGCAGCCCACATTGAGTTCAGCCTGTCAGACATGTCTGGGGGAGGTGGAAAGGGGACTTTGGCCTCAAAGTGAAAGCCTTGAGAATGTGGGACGGGGTAAACCCTAAACCTGAGAGCTCAGCTCAGCCTGAGAAACAACGCTCTTCTTATTGAGCTGGTAGGCCAGACTCAAATGAGAGGTGACAGCATATTCATTTCACTCAGTTTTTTTTCTTGAAGGTCTTTTTAAAAACACTGTTGAATGATGAGTGGTCAGTGGATTTATAGTTCATAGGATGATTTAGGTTTTTTTAAATGGTCCTACGTTCCTCCTGCATTTCCTCTCCCTAGTTCCTTTTCCCCACTTTCAGTGCTTTTTTTTAGCCACATTTTATTTATGCAGAGATGACCTCCATGTCAGAGATGATTTCATTTGTAAATTGAGCACCCTGGATTCCCATGATGAGTCTGGACTGGGTGGCTGTGCCCACACTTAAAGATAAACCTACATATGCTACGTGGTCTGGAAGAACTATGTATACATAGTTAAAAAACATGATAAATTTTGTTGTTGTAAAATAGCAGTTCTATAAATGCATTAAATCATACAAATACACCCTTCTGCCTGTATCTAAGACTTAATTGAGCATGATAATGATAAAATGCAGTTTGTCTCGCCACCACATGTCTTTGCATTTTTCCAAAGCTCTCTGAGGGTAAAAATACCAAGACCAAAGAGAAATCATCCACAGGACACATCAACGCTCTGCCCTGGACCCGATGAGTGGCAGCACATCAGGAGGTTTTGGGGTGATGCCTTTTATTTATAGGGATGCTTTTACCTTCATAAATGCTGGTCTCGTAAAACGGATGCTTTGCTTTAATTTAATACTTCCCCTTGCTAATTATCACGGTTCACACTTGGGTAGCTGTCTGCACTCTGCTTCTGTAAGTTGTCTCAGCAGAGCTATGGAATACCTTTTACTGAATTGCCTGAAACATAGAAAACTTTCTAAACTTTTTGATACATTTTTTAATTATTATATTCATATTCTTATGCACTAATGAATTTTTTAACTAATCTGCACCAATGTTCTGGTGGACCCTGAGCAAAGTTAGGGGCTCAGACTCTTTAAATGTTTGACCGATCTGCTTTTTCTGAAATGTGTTTTATTTTAGATTTAAGGGAAACAAATAAAAAAAATCCACTTTTGTCTTTTCAGGCTTTAAAATATTTTCGTGAATGTCTTGAGCTCCAGACCTTTAATGAGATAACCCAGCCTCTCAGTGCTTTAGATTATGCTTATGCTACTTTTGTGACCCCCTGTAAGGATCGTTGATGTCCCTCTAGAGTCCTTTTGGTTTTACCAGTTCACTAGTGGGGAGGTTAACTAGCATTCTGTCTATTTCTAATTTCTGGATAATTGTTTCATAGATAGATCAGATCACTGTAAGTAGCCAGGTCTCCCTCTCTAGACTGAAGTCAATGTTTCACACATTTTTTTTTTATCTTCGTTTTTATGCTAATTCCTGTTGTCAGAAAGTACAATTTCAAATGATGCCTTCGCCACATCTTTTGCAAATAGTCTATTATCTGCTTGCCTTGTGACAAAACAGAGCTGTTGATATACTTTCACACTCAGTAGACAGTAAAAAATAAAACTAAATTTGCTATATTTAAGACATCTATTTTTTCTAAAATATAAAGCTATATCTAATAGATCAGAAAATTATCTGTTTTAGCTTTTCTAAAAAAAAAATCACTGCAGTAAAATCCAATTCTGCTGCAGGTCAAGTAGTTTTACTGTTTCTTATTTAACAAATGCTCCCCACAAAAATTCTGGATGATATCTAAAAGGTTGGAGAACTTTTGGCCTTTTGAACTTCACGTTTGTGGTTGTTTGCAATTGCTTGTCTGGGTCATAAGTGCTTGAGAGCTTGCATGAAAAGATTTGGTATTCTTGCCCTGCCTTCCCTGGTGCCACAATGTGATTTTCTCCCTCCCAAAGGAGAAAAGAAAAAGGGCTGGAATGAAGCAAGACCAATCTCCATCTCCAGATCATCTCTCAGTACCCCCCTCAACTAAATAAATAACTCATTACAGTTCAGAGTAAGGAGCTTCATTTACTCCAGGCGATGTAATCACACAAATCTGCAGGTTGCTCGCATCATCTCAAATACAACAGCATTTGGTGGACTCCCATGAGGAGGTACAGTGAAATGTAAGCATGCAAGTGAGGAGTGACTAACTGCTGACTGCTCATGGCAGTCAAAATACACTGCAATGGCATAATAGGACATGTCAAGAAAATCTGGTTTGATGTCTCAGGTAAAAGTGATAGGCAGCTCTGAACACAGATTTTTAACCTTGATTTAAAGCAACTTGGGTTTTAACTTTTACAGCCTTCTATGCATTTAAAATAGATTTGTCGGGTGCAACAGCTAGAAGCCACTTCTCCATATTTGGTTCTGGTTCTGGGTATGCCAAGTAGACCTAAGCCAAAAGACCTGAGAGGCCTGGATGGTTGATGCACTGAAAACAGTAGCTGTAATATATTCTGGTGCTAAGCCACAGTGACTTCTTTACCCTACTTTCACCTCCGGAATATTGCATTAGAAATATCTTATCCAGTTTATCCAGGTTATTTTGAGAAACTAGTCCACGCATTTGTTACTTCAAGGCTGGACTATTGTAATTCTTTACTATCAGTCAACAATCTGGTGTTAAAAGCCTCCAGCTTATCTAAAATGCCAGAGTTCGGATGAAAATTAAAATAGAGATCATGCTTCTCTTATCTTAGCTTCTCCTCATTGACTTTTAGTGAAATCTAGAATAGAATTTAAAATCCTCCTTCTCACATATAAAGCTTTAATGGTCAAGCTATGTCTTATATCAGGGTTCTGATCATTCCTTCTGTTCCTAAAAGAAGACTTTGCTGTCAATTTGTAAAAGTAGAATGGGAGGCGGATCTTTTAGTTATCAAGCTCCTCTCCTGTGGAACCAACTACCAGTATTAGACCACGAGGTAGACACCATATCTACTTTTAAGGCTAGGCTTAAAACTTTCCTATTTGATAAAGTTTATAGTTATAGTGGTTCAGGTTATCCTGAGCTATCTATAGTTATGCTGTTATAGGCTTAGACTTCTAGAAGACTTTTCATCATTCTGCTTCTTTCTATCCCTATTCTCCCATTCCACAGTATTTGTTAGTCCAACCTCTAACATTATGCTCTCTATGCCTTTTCTCATCATAGTAACTTCATATGGCCTGTTCCTGTATGGATGAGACACCACCCTGGAGAGAAATATCAGCTGAGCCATCAACACCTTTGTTTACAGATCCTGGAGCTTAGCCTGTTTTTCCTGAGTAGTCCTGTTTCTGATATACTCCTTTTCCACTGGCTAAAAAAAAAAGCAATTTAAACCCAGGAACAATCGTCGACCCGTGTCACAAAACTCAGCAAGCGAGACAGTCATGTTTGATCTAACAAGCCAAAACAACTCTGCTTACGTTAAATAACCATGTCACAGCACTGTTGTGAGATAGATTCGGAGGTACAAAAGAGTCAAACAATAAAGCACGCTTTTCTGCTTTACTTTCTTGATTTCTGTCACACTAGTGATATCATCAACTCTAGCCCAGCATGATGCCATCACCAGACATGCAGCAGTGTGGGAACAGAAGCCAAACAGCCTGCCAGTGTGACAGGGATCAGATCTAGCTTTTCTGACAAATGGGAAAAACCCTGTTTGGAAAACTGCTAATTTCAGTGGGAAAGATACTAACTCTATGTGGTTTCTTTCGTCCTCTGACATAACTTGGCTCACAGCTTGTCTGCCTGGCTGTGTCTTTCCTGGATGGGGCCACCTGCTGAGATAGTTAACAGTTACCTTTTGTATCTCTTTTTTTATTATTATCTCTGTTTCTATAATCTTGATCCAAGTTGACCTCGGCAGACGGCTGCTCACACTGAGCCTGGTTCTGCTGGAGTTTTCTTCCTATTAAAAAGAAGTCTTCCTCTCCACTGTCGCTACATTCATGCTTCCTGTGAGGGTTTGCTGAAGAATCGATGAGTCAATGCTATCAGCTTGTTTTCCTTAGATAGACAACTTTAAACTGATCTGACTTTATGATCTTGAGGAATTGTCTTTGTAAAGTGTCTTGAGATGACGTGTGTTGTGAATTGGCGCTACATAAATAAACTGAATTAAACTGACTTATAGACTAGAAGAAGTGTTTTAAAAGAAAGTTAGGATGGTATAATTTAAAAGTAAAAAATGGATGGTACAAAAAAAATCATATCTACCAAAAGGAAGTCATCAGTACTCTAAAAACAAGACTGTAATTGGTTGGGGAGGCTTCTAAGAACATGACAGCAACAATGAAGAAAAAAATGTCCCTTTCCAGTTACCGTTTGTGTTCTATATTTAAATGAGATAACATCTCCTTTATGCTTTCTAGCTGAAGTTCCCCAGGTATGAATAAATAATTCTGAAGCTTTGTGGAAGACTTATCTGATGCAACTACATCTTAAATATTTGCACTACAGATCCAAAAGGTGTTTTTTGGCACAACGACTATTCATCTAATCAGCAAGAAAACATGTTAGCCTCTGTAAAACGTGATAATGACATCATCTTGAACTCGGGTGTTTTTCTCCAGAAGGAAGTGGACTTTTGTTGAGGTGAATACAATCATGAACTGTTCAAAATGCCAGAAGTTCCAGCTAAAATACTTCTGATGTCGGCCAAAGATGAAATATTTTTGACATATTTGGAAAACTTACATAAAATAGTGTGGATAAACCCTCACATGTGAAAATGTGATGAGTTCCTATGCAGGACGAGAAAATATAGTTATTAATCAAAAAATTCTTGAATTAAAAGGATTTGTTTTTGGATTTACACACTTACAGTAGACACCCAGATTAATGCACCTTTCCGCCCTAACAGAAGTGTTTTTTTTTCCTTAACTGAGTTTAACAATATATTTACTCCATTAAAGGCTTGATTTTTTTTTTCCTTTTGAGTCGTTCCATTCCTATGCTACAAATATCTTTTTAAAATGGTACTGAGAGCAAGCTACCTGATTAAAATGTATAAAAAAAATTTCCTCATAGAAACACAAACACAATATTTAATTTATCTGTATTTTCATCATTTTTGAAACATCCAAACATATGATTTAATGTATTTTTGTGAGTAAAACAGATGTTTCAGCAGCATCACTACTTTCATTCTTAATGGGAGCCCCTTAGTCAATAGTTTTGTCAGTGGAAAGCACTTAGTTTTCTCCAATAACGTATCTTATCGGAGAAGCACACACAGAGAGAGGTCTGACCACTTTTTTATGCTCTACTCTTTATTGGTCAGGAGACAAAGCTGGCTGTGGAAAAACCTGAATTATTTTGGTTATATGTTGTTGATCATTATACTATCAAAGGTTGGGTTGACTTAACAAGATTTTTGTTTTTTTCTTTTTGGGATAGTTACTGCATAATTTCTTACAATCTAATTTCCAAGACCTATAAAAGGTAAACATCCCCACAGTATCACTAATCCTCTGCCATGTTTAACAGTGGGCATAAAGGGCTCCTCTAAATAATCATCCATTGTTTTAATCCAATTGTTTTCTTCTCTTTTTTCAGTCGGAGTCTCTACTAGTCAAAGCCCACAGTTCCCGTTTAATTCCATCTAATGTTTTACAAACTGTATACAGTACATTAGAGATCAAGGAGAAGAGATTTTTCTATGTTATCACACAAGCAATGTATTTTTGGAGAGACTTGGGTAAATGGATTTGTCATTTTTGTTTAAGTTTTCTAAAAGTGAAAGATGGACATGTTTTACTGTCTCTTACTAGCCTGCCTGCTTTGTCTGGTGGCAAGATCAGTCTTGGCTCTTATCCAGCCTAGTGGCTAGTGACTAAAATAAGTTGCCCTATCACACAATATAAGATTTAGATAATAAAAAAACAGTTTGATTTATTTTAAAAATATAGTTTCAGGTACCAACAATTGTGCCACCAGTATTTTGTTGTTTTCATTTTTAAGACTGGATTCCCCACATTAAATCTCTGTCCTTAAATTAAATGTTGCTTTTAATAAGATTTTTATCACAATCTTAATTCTTACCACAGTTGTATCATGGACATCAACATATTTGTCGGCATCAGTATGACAAAACAACAACCTGCTATCCTTTGTTGTATTTGGCCAGTAGAAGTTATTTCATTGTTCGTCATTCTTTTTGTCCTCCAGCATTTAGTCCCCTAAAAGATATCCATATTAAAACTTTGGAAATGTCAAAACTAATTTTAAGTGCTAATATCTTTTATATCCTAAATGTGATGTTTAAAATTTACATGTTTTTGGTACAAACCAGCCCATGAGAATGTTTGTGGTGTCAGTAAAACTGGCAGAAGCTCAGATGCTGTGCCCTTTTTCTTTCCTTTGTCATTTCAAGAAGTTTAGTAGTTGCCGCTGAAATGTGTTAGAAAACGTCTTCCACTGCATCCTGAGGAAGGCAAACACAGCGGGTGCATGAATGCCATTTTTCTGTAAAACGGATGTTGGGATTTCCGTCCATTGTTTTTTGCTGGGAACACCATTATCAGTGTTGTTGTTCCTAATCATTGCATTAGGAAACGGTGCAACAAACAGAAAGTCCAGGCACTGATGAAAGGCATATCTTCAAGCTGACGATCATATCACTGAAAAACATATGTGCAGGTTTAGTTTTAATGATTTTATTTTACACAATGTGGTGCTGGTGATATTATTTTTTTTTGTCTAAGTAACCTTAAATAAACATATTCTGTAGTCATAATACAGTACTCATTGTGCTACACTATTCGGCAGATAGATGCATTTGATAGGTTTCAATTATTGGAGAAGCAGAAAAAGATACTTTCAACTAGGGGAAGAAAAAGTTGCTAGAAAGTGGCCACATTTTAAGATTAAACACTTCTATTTTTGTTTGTCTTACAAATGACCCGATGCAAATTTACGCATTTACAGGAGACCCCTTCGTTTTCACTTTGGTTTGCTTTGCATGAAACAGCAACCTTGATGGGGCTATAAAACACCATGGTTGGGCGGCTTTCCTCACCGTGAATTGCCCCACATCCTTTGGGAGTTGTGGTGGAGTGGTGACTCTGGCTAGGTGATGAGGGGAGCAACTTGAAATAAGGAAATGAAGTTAGTGAAGTGAGTGGGGTCAAATGAGCAGGAAGAGGCAAACTCCACCACAGAGTCTGGGTTTGCTTTAATGTTTCACACAGTACAGACATAAAAGAAGTTTTACATGTTAGCTTTTAAGTTCATCATTATAAAGTTATTTTATCAATTTCACTGATTTAAGTAGCATTTTGTTTTTTTTAGCCATGGATTATCAGTTTGACAGGCATTATTATAATGTATTATCTTTCAGAGCAAGGTATTCAACCCCGTTTAATTCTTTTGAATTTGTTTTATTTTTGAATAAATGTTAGTTCTTATTAGAAGTCTCTCTTACAACTGTGGAGCCCAGTGTTTCCACCAGGAGCAGTTTTCTATATGATCAAAATGGCTCTCTGCACAGAGTGCTATTCTCTCAGTTGTGGTCCAAACGTTTAGGTAGGGGGTGCTGTGTGATGACACTATTGTTTATGTGTCATTTTAATCTGTTAACTCACAGATACAGTAAAAGGCTATTTTACCACCATTCCATCTGTGAAGCAGCAGGGTGGCAGCATCATGTGTGTCATGTGCAGACAGGAAATTACCAAACAGATGACAAAACAATTTGAGGAAGTTTACACTTATATATAGAAGGATCTTCTAGATGAACAATGACATGATCCCATCAAATTATTAAGCAGCTTAAGGCCAACAAAGTGAATATTTTGAAGTTACCATTACAGAGCCCTGATCTCAAATCAAATACTTCTCCAATATAACATCTCTGCCATTATTGCAGCACTTAGCAAACAAAAATCCGCATTTTAATCTGACCTAAATGACAGGTTTTTTTATATCAGGGGGTAAGACAAACGTGGAATCTTTTATTTTTTATTTTCCTCAGTGAGTGTAATTGCCTTCAGTATAAGAGGAAGATCACCTGCCCTTAACACCATTAATATAACAACCCAATAGTTTCCTAATATGAGCAACATTTTTTCTAACTACCTGGATAGGTTTGCAGTTTACAGGCTGCTGTGCTTTTTACAATTGTAAAGTTCCCCAGGTTCTCTTGCCACATCGTCCCTCTGCGACGCATCACGACACTTGTTTGTATTGTTCTTTTGATAAAAAGACAATAAAGCTTTTTAAGGTAGGGTTTAATTCTTATCGCCACATACAGACGTTAAAAATCAGATTTATGAGGTTCTTTCTCCCTCTTGCCTTCTCTCTTATTTCATGGTTCAGTTGCCTCACACTGCAAGCAAAGGGGAGGTTTTCACTCGCTGCTTATTGGCCGCAGATCTCTCGTCTCAGCAGCATTTCCATTCATGCGCCAGGCGCTCTTTCAGACACCATTTTCAAAAAATAACTCTCTGTCATCATCGTTGGAAAACACCTTCTACTCCGGACGGGACTAATTATTTTAAATTGGAAGAGGAGCGATTTTCTGGGGGAACAGAAAAAAAGTCGAAAGGAGATCAACAGGAGTAAAGACAGGTGAGGGGCAAGTTTTTTTCTGAAGCCGTGCCGTGTAAATGCGCGTGTAAGGAGACAATAAATCATTTCCGCGTGTTTATTTTTATTGATGCCCGGTCACGCGCTCAAAGGCTGGTTCCATCTTTCCAGTTTTGTTTTGCTTTGTTGTTGCTTTACACATGTGCAGAATATGTTTTTGTTTTTTAATCAATGCGAGGTTTAAGTGAAACTAAAACTTTTTTTGTTGTTGTTTCCAACAGGCATGTTCGGATTTTGATTATTTCGTTTTTATGTCGTATTTTATAAATAAATGTTAAACTTTAAAGCGTTTCTTCAACGTCTCACTGTGTCGGAGTGTAAAAAAAGGGAAAAAAAACGGAATGAGTATCAGCAGAAACTAGTTGGGTCTCCTTTATGATGGATAACGGCAAGGTAAAGATGCTTAAAATGTAACACTAGAGGGGTTCCCGACCCACGGGGCTGTCTCGGAGGAAGGTTCTCGCCGTTATTCACCAGTCCTCCTCTGCCTAATTGGCTGCAGATGCGGTGTCCTGTATGGTCTTTTTTTACCGTCTGGAAATCAGATGCGTTTTTGGTTAACTTCTCTGCGCCTGCATGTAGAAGGAGAGAAAAGGACCAAGCATACAGATTTTTTTTTGAATAGTGAATAGTATGAAGTATCATACTGTATATATGTATGTATGTATGTATGTATGTATGTATGTATGTATGTATGTATGTATGTATGTATGTATGTATG